>DWJZ01009155.1:0-10877 GCA_018249125.1 Asbolis capucinus
TGACTTGGGGGAGGGGCCGTAACGCCACAGTAAACTAAAGTTGCATGAGACGTCTAATTTATAAATTTTAAAGTAAAATACTTACATAAGCTTTAGATATAATATCACATTCATATCATTTGTCTAGTGTAGGTATTTGAATTCCACTGCGTAATTTTTATGGAATGTACAAAAAAAAAATTAAAAAGTAATGTACCAAAAAAAAGTTAAAAAAATACATGACAGTAAACTGGCTTACAATCAGTTCAAGCGGTTTATTATGGCGCCTGATTTTAAATGTTTATATATTTTATTGTAAACAAAACAAGTTGTGCTCATTGTACTTTATAGGAAGTTAATCGTTATAAAGGATAAAGTTATAAAGAATTTACACTGTATTACGTTTTACTGATTTAGGTGTTTTCCTTAAACGTTTCGGAGTTTCCCCATGACTAAATTATGAATGAGTGTGTCTAATATAACGCAAAAGTAGGACACAGTAGGTAACAGTATAAATCTGCACAATTACTATACTAATTAGTACATGTTTATTATTTTATTTGATCAAAAATTGTTTTATAAAAATAGGTTTTTCATTTTTATTTTGCCAAAAATTATCACCAAAATAAATATTTAATTAATTAAATTTTTCTGGGATTTTTTTCAGCAATGACATACAATTTCCATTATTTTATTGAGATTATGTACAACTAAAATACAAATTGTCAATTTTGTATGGAACAAAAGTCCAGAACAAATTTGCACCGAGTATAAACTAGTACATTGATAGGAACCGATGCAACGCGGTATAGGCAAGTTGAGGCAACGGTACTGCTTCCTCGAGCCTCATTAACAAACCAAAGTGAACTGCGCCGGATATGCCATTTTCGACGGTGTGTCTCCTTCCTGGCGCATAAACCTGCCCAAATCCATACGAACATAAACACCTGCAATTAAAATAATCCGATCACGAATTTTCTTGTGTTTACATGCCGTTATCAGATACTTAACATTATGTTCTTGTTAACTAATCGTAGAATTGCTGCAACTGTCTTCATTTATAATGCCAGAGCATTTGTACCCTTACGGTGTAGGTTACTGAGTTCAAAATCGATTTAATTGCAGACAGAAGTGTTTATGCGGTTCGTTGATATCGTTATCAGTTATCAGCGCTCCCAATGAGGCAATAAGAGAAATTTGCTGCAGATAATTGTGTCAACACAGTTAGGAGTTTGGAAGCTGTATCACTTGGTTGCGGTTTGGCAAGTTCTGCCACCAGGCAACGGTGATGCCTTGGTAGCGCCCGAGCATGGACTGGTCGATAAGGAATATAAATTTGCGCGCGATGTAGAAAACTTCGATAGCGTGATTCAGGGTGTTATGTGATGTATTATGCGATGTAGTCACAATAGTTTACTTATAAACTGAGCTGGTTAATTGAGAAAGCTGAGGTATCCTCTTATTCAGCATTCCATCTTTAGTGGACATCAGAAACGTAAGCTGAGGTACGACACAAGCAAAACAGTACAACAGAAACGTAGCATTCTTATGTTAAACAATAAAAAAAGGATACAAAATGATTTCTCAAAAAAATGTTATTTGTTTAATAGGTTTATGATAAGATACTGATGTTAATATCGATATGATAGCAAATATAACCTTGGGACAATGCCTCTACATGAATAGACCTCTGACAATAATAACAAGTCCTTACACACGAATTTCCTCTCATAATTCTCGGAACTGTATCCTATCTCGTACCTTATGTATGTTATAAACTAAGTTTCAACGAATTTTTGTATTACCTAGGTTGTATTGCATTACAGTTTGCTTCAAAATCTTCGATCTGGATCGAGATGGTATCCTGAACAAGAAGGAGCTGATCGACATGGTGGGCATCCTGTGCACGGTGGCCAACGAGGCCAAGTGCCAGGCCTCCAGGTCCTCCACGCCGTCCGAGGGGGACTCGGAAGGGGAGAAGGGCTTCGACCCTGAGGTGATCCTGCTCAATCTGCGAGAGAAGCTGGTCAAGGTGCCCAAGAATGGCAGGAAGCCGGTCTTCCAGCTAGGACCGAATAATGTTGAAGACATCATAATTTTAAGTCAGGTGAGAATCTATGCTACTTTTCCTTATGACTCAGTGAGTGTCATATAAACTGGAAGTTTTTTGTTTTTTATTATTATTTACCTTGAATTACCTCATTGTAACTGGAATAATGTTTGATGGTACAATAAAAATTAAGCCATTCTCATGTTAAAAGTTTTCAATAATATATTTTCTTTACAGATTAACAATAAAAAAATATTTTACAAAAAATAGACCTTGGTTAATCGGTTTCATTACCCACAAAGTCCTATCTTTATAGGGTGAATCCGTGCTAGAGCTTTATCTGTGTATTATATTCTTAAATAGTAGTCTATATGTCATTCCAAACTATCCCTGTACCAGATTTCATTCAGATCCCTTCAGTAGTTTTTGCTTGAAGAAGTAATATAGATCCATCCATTCATCCATCGTTAAAAAAATAATTTATAACAAAGACAATAGTCAAAACAAATACTTGTTACAATTTAACAATGTACTTTAGTGTTGTAGAGTAGTACTAATAGCTAAGCATTAAATGATTACCCGCGTCCCGCATCATTACTAGATAGATCACGTTTTTTCAAGGTTTACAGGTCAAGGTGGAGTTTACGTATCTTTCTAGTTTATCTCTGGTTCATAAAGATATGTTTGATATGATAAAGCTGTGTGGCTATTTATGTACCTAAAGTTGGCTTTGATGTTATAGCCTACTGCTGAGCCTGAGACTCCTCGTAAATGAGAAGGTCTAGATGCCAGGTCAACCCAAGTTAATGATGCTTTATGAAAATCCTACTAATATTATATATGTCAATGTTTCTGAGGATGGACGGATACAATAACTGGGTTACTGCAAGAATTTCACGTGGCAGACAGGCTCACAAACGATACACTTCATATTACATCTATAATCCATGTGTTCCAGGAGACCACAGATTCTTCGAGTTCGACACCAGAGGGCGAGAGATTGGACGGCGACGGCGAGGTTGTGATAGGGGGTGACTGCGCGCTGACCGGCGAGGACTTCCTCATCTGGAGCGTTGAGAGCGCCGAGTCGCTGGTGGCGCCCTTCCTGCAGCTGCTGTTCGAGGTCTGCCACATCGTGCTCGGGCTGCGGCCGCAGTGCAAACACCACGAGCGGGATATTGGTGAGTATTGGACACTCGATCACCGTTACTGTTTACTCCGGGGTCTCCGATTCAGTTTTATTGACACATATTTTTTGATAATATATAGCTTATGTCATTCTTAAGATTCCATCGTACATACTTTAAAAAGAGTTCAAAATCGGTTCAGTACTTTGACTTGTTGAGTACAAATATTTAAAAAAACATACAGGACCTTCGTCTTTATAATGCTATTGTAGTTTTAATTATATTCATATATTGTTTATGCTGTTATATATATCTTAACCTTGCCAGGTGTTAACATTGGTGCTGAGATAACACAAGTTATTTGTGTCACTCTTGATGGTTAATAAGCGATAGTGATGTGCATAACGAATGCAACAATGTATCGACGTTAGTACACGCACACACCGACACCGATACACACACATGCGAGATGTCTACAATACTATATTTAGTTGGAGATTATCATTTGTTTCTGATATATGTGTATCTTCATTATCATAACTGTACAGATCAAGTACGACATTTATACATATATAATAGATTTTTCTAGAACAATGTTTTTCAACATTTTGAAATTCATATTTGCTGTAAGTGTGGTAGTACAATGGTGCTTTATATCAGCATGCAAATTTTAAAAAGTCTCATATTACAAAGGATAATGATAAATAATATTTAAAATTAAAATTTCTAAACCTGATTTCATTCTAACAATTAATAATAAAAAAAAATGTTAAAATTTATAGGATTACATGTCAAAAATAAATGTCAAAATTTAATTAAAATCAAGGTCTATTTACTTAAAAACACAAGCTTTAATTATAAATCCCTAATACAAAGAAATACATAAAATTTCATAACTGTATTGAGTTGTGCCCTTGTCTGGAGCCAATCTTGAACGTGGTACCAGGTCACGCTTATAACAAAAATACATTGTCATTAGAACTGTAGCAGTATGCAAAATTCCAGCTCCAATTCAGTAGTGTAAGAGGAAGTCGGTCTAATTAAACTTGCAAGATTTGACCCGTAACAAACTATATACAAATATACTAACATACACTGCAAGTTAAATAAAAGCTCGTAATAAATAATATTTATGTAAAGCTAGATGTCATATAAAAAGACTTGTAGGCTGATGAATTCTGTCGACCCCCTTAGACCATAGACAGACAAAAAATTGGTATGAAAAGACTACAAATAAATTAAACGTTTGCAACCCTAAGGGTTCCGCATACAGAAGAACAGTGGTCTAGAATCATCATTGCAACCTATAGCTGTCCCACTACTGGAATCAGGTCTCCTCTCGCAATTTGAGGGGTACAGGCCATGTCGACCACGCTGGCCAAGTGCGAGATCTTTTTGGGAAACTCTTAAGAATGCAGCTTTCATCGACTAGTGCATGTTCATTTCATTAAGGCACGTAACTTTGAAAATGAGAGGTGTGCGCCGCAGGGTGTGAACCTGGGACCTCTCGTTCTAGAGACCAACGTTGAAACCGTTAGGCTATCACCTGGTCTAGAATATTTATATATATTATTGAGATTCAATCCTCAAGGTATCAAACTTCATAAAATGATTGGCGGTGATTAATCTATATCAATATTCTAAAGAGCTTTAAGTTTGTTTGTTTGTTTGAATGCGCTAATCTCAGGCATTACTGGTCCGATTTGAAAAAATCTTTCAGTGTTAGATAACCCATTTATCGAGGAAGGCTATAGGCTATATCATCACGCTAAGACCAACAGGTGCGGAGCACCAATGAAGAATGTTTCAAAATCGAGGGATTTTTTCCTATTGAGAATTTCCGCTGCATGCACTACGTAAATAGTTAAAGTTTCGTAAAAATCATATATGGCGGAAATGAAGTCGTGGGTTAGCCTAAAGTAACTATTACACGTGGACGAAGTCGTGTGCGGAAGCTAGTGTATCATATGAAGATAATTAGTAAATTCATTTCGGAATTAAATTCCCTTTGTTTTGTGGATACTTTTTCCCATTCATAAAAAAAACCACTGAAAATATTCAACGATCACATAAAACGTTATTATCTGTAATCTCTGAAAGTTCTAGATTATAGTACAATTAACATTGGCACAGTAACATTAAAATAAGTAGGAAATATATTTTATCAGGTGCCGGTTTCGGAACATGATATATGGCAATGTTTACTTTATGACGATAGATATCAATCGGTATTTATTACTGAGATATACATTTTCTTCATTCAAATTGACTGTTACACCGATGGTCGTGAGTTCGATTCCTACCCAGTTCATTGCTCTGTGAGTATATATATGTATATATATATATATACATATCAGTTTTCTGAACACCATAGTACAAGCCAATGCTTAGTTTGGAGTCAGATGAGTTTCTGAAGGTATTTATTTATTTACTGAATTCAGTACTGGATATTTACATATGTAAAATAACAACGGAATATGTGTTGGTTACATAATTTGTAACTAGAAAAAGCTGAATCGATTTTTAAGATTGTTGATTTCTTAGATTTCTATGTGTTCGTCATAGCAAAACTGTTTTATGTATAGGTATATATTTTAATATATATATGTACATATGTATGTTTATCAGTTGTCTGATAAACAGTACAAGCTATTATAGTTCAAATGAGATGCCCGAGTATGAGTTTTAAAAAAATATTTTCAAGATTTCATCATTACAATGTAATGTACATTAATATAACAACAAGTTTTACTTAAGTTTTGTTAAACTTAGTACCGTTGTGTTAAGTTTGTCAATCTCATTATGAAAATATAATAAAAATAATTCATAATTTACGAATTAGCCTGCTAGTCTAAGACAATAAATAAATATCTATGGACAACTCACACACGGCCATCTGACCCCATACTTTTAAATACATACTTAAATAGATATTTCTATTACACACCCAGACACACGGAATAAACATTTCTGCTTATCACAGAAAAGTTTGACCTGGGTGGGAATCGAACCCACGACCTCCGGTGTAGTAGTCAGATTCACTAACCACTAGACCTAGTGGCCTGTCATTATATGTCAATTTAATACGACATTTATTAATTCTAATCCAATATGAAGTTCGCCGGGTCATAGTAACATTGCTTGTTATAATGTCGTAAAAACCTTCTAAAACAATATTGATAAGAATTGATACTGCAAGTATTATTAGATAATGATATCTGTCGCAGAAACATTATATGTTATCGTTGTATGTTGTTGACGCGTGCGTTGTTTGACGTGTTCAGAATCTGATATACAATTGGCAAAGGAGTTATGTTGATTGTTGATACGAAAATAATGTCAATAGATTTGGTCGTTTGAGGGTTCCGTATGAGCGCGTACATTTAACTCAGGGAGAGCAATTAGGTTGTAGGTGCGAGTGGATAATAAAACGCATCAGAACAATATGAAATATGGTTTATTATTGTCTCATCTGTCTTACAATCTTTACTAATTCTGTATCACAAAAATGCACACACAAACAACATACTTTAATGCTACTTCATTCACTGATTACACCACAGCAAAGCTACCTGTTCATTAAAAAAAAATTTTGGATTCAACAACACAAAACAAAAAGGCCGTATCTCTTTAGACTAGCTCATAAGAGCTTCCACTTATACGGAAATTATTTTATAAATAATTCTATAAATATTTTATAAATATCTTTATTATATAAAGACAGTTCGAATGTGTTACTTGAAACAGTAAATTATGTATTTTTTCGACAACTATATATAACCCTAACGTGGGGGGGTGTTCCCCCTCCCTTTCCCCCTTCAATACTCCCATGGTTCCACACTAAATTTTAAAACGCCTTTTGTTTCGCCGTCTTTTTATCGATTAAAATCGCGATTGAGGGATTACGTTTGCTCGAGATTATTCTAGATAATTTTTGATAATATTACACTAGGTAAAATATCAATCTTTTGATAGCTTAAATAATGCAATACCATTTGTTGTAATCTGTAGGGAGAGATAATGTTGCTTCTGCGAAAAGATCAGATTATGAAGTGTCAAGCCCAAATATTGACATATTTTGTTCCAGACGCTACTCTAACATACTAACAAATTCCATGATGATTGTATATGAATATTAAGATGTTGCTACTGTCCATAGGCGGCGTTGATCACTAACAATCGTGGGCACCGTTTACCTGCTTAAAACATTTACGAAATTAGAATGCACTGAACCGTTTTTTATATCGATAAACAATAGTATTTTGTTCTGTATACTTGATATTCACCATATTTCCGCTTTGGGGATACAAATGTTTGGTTCTTGTTTCTTAGAAATACATGACCCAGACCTGGATAGCAGGACAAAGTAGCTTAGAGACAGCGCTCACACGTGTCAAGCGAATGCGATCGCTAGTACACGTTGTAGTTAACGTGTGCGTGCTTGTGTCCCCACACGTGTGAATATTATTTGTTGTGTATTTCCAGTTCTGGGCTGGTTGTCCCGGGAGACGGCGCGTGGGCTATCTGTGGGCCAGTTCTGGTACCTGGTGGGCGCGGAGTGGTGGGCGGCGTGGTTGGCGCACTGCGGCGCGCCGCGCGCCTGCTGCCGCAACAGATCCGACGTCGCTGATGACGCGCCGCTCTGTGATGATAGCTTCACTACTAATTCTACTGGTTAGTTTGTTATTGACTGTATTATATAATAGAGTGGGCTGTTGAATTGTTTCTTAAAAAATATTGCATTCATCCATCTTATATATAATGCAATTTTGAGTCGACCAATCACGAACCAGACATCATCCTGCGAAGTCATTAAGAAGCATTAGAGTGTCGTAGACGCAATACCATATCGATATATACCTATAATGTGTTTCTTCATCTTATGGTGTTTTGTAAAAGCCTAAATCACTTTTAGTTTACCAAATGGGCTGGATTCTTAATGAAAACCGTAATTATTATTTTAGCTGGTGGGGTTCCCGGGAGCTGAACACGGATAGTATAGCAAATCAGATATTGCAGGTTATGTGACAATGAAAAAAAAACGGAGAAAATAACGAGTTAGGGTATGTTCCAGAGTCGATGGGCTCGCTGCTGTGGCGGGCGGAGGGCGCAGAGACGGCGGAGACGGTGGAGGGCGCGGAGACGGCGTCGCTCGGCAGCGCGGGCGGCAGCAGCGGCCTGGGGTCGGCGCCGGCCGTCGCGCGCGCGCCGCCGCACCCCGGGCCCATCGATAACAGGCGCCTGCTCGCGCCGGACCATCTTAAGGTATACTAAACACTACACACTGTGCTCGTTTTTTTTTTGTAAATTGTACATAAACGTTTTACCTGCGTGAAATCATTTTCTCCACACTGTCCACGTTGGTTGTAGTTTAAAAATGCTAGAATCAATATTTTAAATGAAAAGTGGTACTCACGATCTGTTTATTATTATACCAAAATTTCAACCCAGTTGCATGGGTCATGGTCAGGCAAGAATAAGACAGTCTTCTTAACAGATGGTGAGTACTCGTTTGCATTTAAAATGTTTAGTATCCGCGACAATATTAGTTTTAAACCATATACTACAAAAAATATTCATTTATTTCTTATTAAATCTGTCCATGAATAATGGTCTACCTAAACTGACTAATATATTAAATCAAACTGCACTGTGTATGTATGTGTACGGGTGCGTGCAGGTGCGCACGCTGACGGGCGAGGGCGGGCACCTGCGGCGCGACGTGACGCTGGCGCAACACCGCGACTTCCAGCTGTTGCCGGACGCGCTATGGCGCGCGCTCGCGCTCTGGTACGGCGGGCCGGACCCCCTGCCCAGACAGGTAACACTCGCATTACATTATTAAGCTGGAGTCAATTATAATATAATCATAGTGACGTTTAAATATTGGAGACTTCAGTTTTTGATCCGCTTCGAGACGCCATCTTGTGTAAACTAGCGTGGTGTTACGTATATGTATACATATAAACTAAAATTTTAATAGAGCATTTTTTGCAGTATTATTAAGAGACTTATTAAAAGAGACGAAAAGACTTTCTGTAGTGAAGATTATTAACGCTCTTAATTGTAATAAACACAATACACACAAATTCGATCCGAAAATATTTACATACAAAATTGACATATTCGATCCAGGACGAATTTACACTAAGTACGCACTACAGTTGAAAATCTTTTGTAGAACGTATCTATAAAAGATCCGACGTATTTATTTTTTCAGGTCATACGACCCCCGAACTCAGACATGGAGCTTGAACTATATCCACTACAATTGAAGATACTACGCCACGTCCCCAGCACGCAGAGTAAGTGGTTGATAATGAAGTAAATTTAAGTAATAATACTGCATTGAAACCTAGTCGGAGTATTTGTAGCAGTCCTCTTTTCTCCTCTTCCGATAGTAATTATTTTCTCGTTTCTCTTTTACGTCACCTCTAGCTTCCATTATTGAATCCGGGTGGTACAATTGTGTATCCATTATCATCTCTCTTTATCTTATCCGCACTAGAAGTAGATGTTACAAGAAGCGGGTACATTTTGGATTATTTCACTTGTTTTTCGGTCCCTATCAGGTGATCAGTTGCATAAGGCATAGAAAGGTAATTTGTAGTGTATATGTAATGTTTAATTTAGAGATAATTAATTAGAGATAAATGTGTTATCGTCATGACGGTCCAGGAGCGACCTCGGGCGCGGTGGGTGCGGTGGGGGCGGTAGGAGCAGTGGGCGCCGCAGTGACAGGAGGAGGTGCTGGTGCGGCGCTGTACAGCGGGGTGCCTGCCGCGCCGGCGCCGCCCGAGCGGCAGCTCGCTTACACCGCCGCCTTCTCCCGCCTCGCTACCATTAAACAGGTCAGTGCACACACACGTACGTATCCTCACGCACTCACAAACACATAGAGAAAGAGAAAGCTTCCTCTATATAGCTTCAACAAAAAAGCTTGTTTAAAGATTCTATATCGCTCAAAACTCTTGGAACACGATTGCCATCTGGCAGTTACAAGTGGGAGCCATTAAGGCTGATTTTGCTTCATACAGTATAAGAACAAAGTTTTAGGTCGTTTGTCCACTGCGCCATCATCAGGCCGTCACCGAGAACGATTCTTGCCTATTTCTGTGCATTTTTTCATTTAAATCGGTTTGAGTTATTTGAACACTATTGGTCCACAAGTAAAGTCCGGATAAATAGTGATCTCTGGGGCTTATAGGTGACAGAATTCCTATGCGAGGCACTGGGTCTGGCGCGCGAGGACGTGCGCCTGTGGTCGCTGGGGAACGGCGGCGCGGGCGCGGGGGGTGCGGGTGGCGCTGCGCTGCTGCTGGACGACGAGCGGCCCACGCTGCACGCGCTGCGGCTGGACGAACGCTCCAGGCTGTTGCTCGAGATACGGAACGCTGATCTCACCTGGCCGGAGGAGATTGGGGCCCTCAGGTACGTATTGCTGCATATTTTCCCACTGCTGGACTCTGGGGGTCTCCTCCCATAATATCAGAGCCCGCCGTTGGCCAAGATTGCGGATTTCACATACATTTAAATACATAATTCATTTAAAATCGGGATTTTATTTTCTTTTTTTCGCCAGAACATGATAAATAATAGCAGTTAATATAAAAACATCGTGATCATGGTCCTTCGAGCCGAATGTAATAGGGTATTTTACACTATATGAGAAAAAATCTCAAAATATACATTTGAAGTAGCTTAGGCAACAAGCAGGTGGA
>DWJZ01009156.1:0-10875 GCA_018249125.1 Asbolis capucinus
GAAATTGATATTTTATTTAGTATACTCTGCAGTTTTGTATCTGGTATAAGCCCTGATGTTATTTATTTGTTTGTATTAGGTGTGTCACCATGGAATAAAAATTTAAAAATGTGGGATGCATTTAGAGCTCCACTTCAAGAAGTGTTTCGTTTATTGGAAACTGTCAGAAACCATGAAGATCCAGAAAGGTTGGTATCTATATCTGTTAACACTATCCCAATTTAATATAGACTAATTATGTTGCTCCCATGCATATCATGAATGTTCAATTTTATTATTTATGAATGTGAAAGTTATACATGTTAGCATACAAAATAATAAGTTATCATATTTGCATTAAATATATTATAATTATAATACATGAAGGCTGGCTTCAACCCATTAGTAAACTACTGCTGAGCTGCTCCTTCGATGCAGATCAGTGGAGTTGTTAGAACCCAAACCAAGTTTGAAGCCACCTGAAGGCCTCCGACAAGACTTAACTAGTTCCAACAGACAATACCAACCAAAAAGTCACTTTACAAGGCCTCTAAAATACAAAAGCTTTTAAAAACGTATGTGTTTGAAGACTGGAGACTTTATAATTTTATGCAGTTAATTCCCTTAATATCTTCTTATTGTACAATATATGTACATGCAAGAGTTACAAAGCAAATTAAATAGGACTCCATGTCATGCCTTGCATTATTGACCAATATAGTTTGGTAATGATGTCTTTCATACTAACTTAAACTCTATTAAGGATTACGTTTGAAATTGATTCAGATTGATCACTCTCAATTTGTTTACGGGAATATTATTGTACTCTGACACCTAAATATAACCAGTACAGTACGGTAAAAAAAAAAGATTTATTTATGTACTTTCAAGGCTGTCAATATCATTCATTGTTGTTGTTTTATGATAATTGTTGCTATTAATTACTTTTATGTATTGATCGTTTGAACCCAAAATTCATGGGTTCTTATGCCAGAAGTATAAAATAAATAATTTTTGAAAAACAATTTGCATTTATAATAAAGACTAGAAAAGTAAATATTTTCTTCTAGAGTAAATTTTGACTTTACACTATTGAGCTACTGGCTTGTAATAAAAAGCCCGACGCAATCTTTCTTATAAAAAAGAGAGGTCTAAAAAACTGCGTTGACCTTGCTTGCGTAGCTCACACGAAATTTTCCCACAGTAAGTTTGTACGAATGTTGTATCCGTGTAGCGTTTTCTAATTGTCAGATTTATTTAAAAATAATTAAAAGTTCACATTATTCTATAATTTTTTTTTTATGAGAATGATATGACAAGAGTTTTGATTTATCTATTTTGTAAGAGTGATTATGTATATTCATTTTTATAACGAAATTGAACTGCCTTGTAGAAAATTGGTAAGGGTCCTTCTTGAGAAACGAGAAATGCTTAGTTTCGGGTCGTAGGTGTTAATTGTAATGCGTGTTTCTTTTGTCCATTTCATCCACGACACGAAATCTTAGTGGTAATGTGTGTTTAAAATTTCTTGAAGCACATTATGCTCTTAGGTAGGAATTGAGAAGGTCTGATATTCTAAATTATAATCATCATAATGCATACTAAATTATTTTTTTAATCGAAACGTATACTAGTGTGCCATGTATGGCACAACAGGTATAGAATATCGTATAAACATCCGCTGGCGAGCTGTGTTCCGTTATATTTAACATAATTCGACGCTGATGCATAATTATTAGTAATTGCAATGCCAATGAAATGATACGTTTGTTTAGTTTACATTAAATACTACCTTCATCTTGTTTCTTTTTTTAACTTCGTGTTTGGATCACTTGTATAAGTGTGTCAAAATTTCAAGTTTGTCTAATCATAGTCGACGACGCAGGGCGATATTTCTCTACAACACATACATATATGAGCTGAAAAGAATTTGTGTTTGTTTACTAATTATATAACTGTAATCTTAATGTATTTTCTGAAAATAAATAAATAGAAAAAATATGTCTACGCTCTATGTAATAAAAATTCAAATTTCTTATAACTTGTGTATAATTTGTTTACATTGTGTTACGGGGTTTAGGCACCTTAACGTGCAACAAGGCTAAACTTGTTATATTATTAATGGATGTAATGGTGCTTCAATGAGGTAATGATAAAAAATTACTTTTAGTCACAGTAATATTCATTGCTATCCAATTTATGTATACTTTTGAACCGATAAAGAAAACCGATAACCTTTTGAGGTTTTTCAAAGAAGTGATAGCACGAAGAAGCCAGCGCTCATGGGTGTGCTAGCAGGCTTGCGGATGTTCTGGGCATTTAATCTCGTTCTATGCATGTACGTTCTTCTCATATTGACAGAACTTGTAAATACGCAAGTGGACGAGAAAGTCACAGTTTTCTTATAAAACTACAATATTACACGTTTAACTCATTAATACCTTACACCGTAATTACTTTTAATTAATACTGAATATAAAATATTAATCAATTTTGAAGTAATATTTTGATCCACGAATTGTTTAGAGGTTTTGTTTATGTGAGAAAACTGGACTGTATCAGCAGCGCGAACAGCTGATTATTGCGAGTTCTGTAACATAGTTGATATTGTCCGAGTACTGGGTTCTATTACCGAGGAGTCAAATTGTAGTATCCTCGTAATCTGTAGGAGTCATCTTTGTGACACACAAAATAATATATATTCTAGGTACACGAGTTTTTTTAAGTGTTATATATTTTATGTACAAACGCAATGCAACGCTAGCGTCAGACTTATATTGTTTGATATCGAGATTTATCTTACTCACTAATTAGGATGTGAAAAATTTAATTAAAAGTTGTTGGCAGCAAGGGCACGCTGCTGCAGAACTGTTACCAGATAGAAGGTATCAAGAGGAGAGAGAGTAAAGAAAGCATAGAGGGTGTTCTGCCAGAGTATGGATGTCTGCTTCTCTCCCCGGCTAATCTGTGGCAACAGAACCTTCAGACTTTTTCGCTAGATGCCAACATAGTCAACACCGTTTATAATTACCAGGTGAGTGTTTTATTGTTAGTTTTAAATTTAAGTACATTATATTGGTTTATCCTACTAATATTGTCAATACGAAAGTTTGTGAGGATCGTTGTATGGATGTTTGTTACTCCTGTTACTGTTTGTTACTGTTACTTGGGAGAAGTGAAAAAATGTCTGAGAGCCTCTTGCCGCTTCTTTCAAGAGCTCATCATATAGATTTGTTGATCCGATGGCGTGCTTTGTCTTTCGGAAAATGTTTACAAAAACTTCGAATTAATACACTGCCGATTACAAAACATGCCTCACAGTTGGCTTTCGTGACTAATCGGCCTATCTCTAAAGTTTCATATTTCCTCATCAAGGAAAATATTCATACATCCTCACAAACTTTAAAATTTAAGTATAATGTTGGTTAGATTAATTGACTTTAATTTCCTCGTGTACGGCGTAAGTAATTTTTGATAACGCTGCAGAGATAAAAAGTGCCTATATCGATTCAAATATTAACACTAATTAAGCATTGAAAATGGCCAACAATAGTAGTAGGTAATAAAACTAAATTACCTACAATTTTACAATGTTTTATAATATCTCTTGCCTATACGTAGATACCATGCACAGGAAAATATTAGTGCCTATTTAAAATTAATAAGGTAAATGGTATTCATTTTATTATATGTAATTTTAGTTGAAGACTGAAGCCAAATTTTAATTCAGACTATTTATATATTTATTTTTGTAAAGGATGATGTAAAATTAGGACTGGAGGTTAGTTTGAGATCTAGGGGGACGGAATAGTTAGGAATGTAGCAGAATGAAATTCGAATTGCGGCGTTTTTTGTCGTGGAAAAAAACCTAACTTACGCCAAGTGTAATCTTACACTTCGGTTCTTTTTTCCATGGCATGGGGCTTCGTCCTCGTTGTCCCTCTTTATAGCCCGACAGCAACCCACTACTACCTTTTTGGAAAATCATCAATTTCTAACTTAGTCATTTAGTCAAATTCTACACTGTATTGATCTCTTCTTGACTCGGATCACATTTTAATCCAGACTTAATTGCTAGACTGGCTTGCTGTACCTGGGTCCGTTGAGATAAATCTCTTTTCTGTAAGCGTTCAAGCCAAACGCGAGAATAGATAAATATATCTGTTCTCCCGAATTGCTTGTCATTTCTATTGAAATACGGAAAAATAAACGTCATATTGAATTTAGTAAAGACAAATAGTCTAATGTTTCAAAGAACGTTGTTATGGCAATTAAGTCACATTTCATTAATGTCTTAATATATGTAGTTGACCTCAAAATTATCGGTACTATTCGTTGTTGAAGTGATTGTTACCGTATGAAAAAGCATTGATGTTTCTATTTAGAGTCTACAAAAGGGTAAAGCTTCGATCGCAGAGATGGCTTTTGGGATGCAACTTCGCGACACTGGCATCAAGAGATACCCTCTTCGCGCGAGACCACGTGTTTTGCAATACGCCGTAACAATATTCTACCAACACGCCGACCAACGGTATTACATTGAATTTCGTAATACTATATCAACTCATATCAAATAAGGTCACTGTTTTATTGTCTGATGTTAATGAATATGTAAAAGTCCAATCGTATAAATCGAGTGTAGTATGTTACAACTCGAGATAGAGTCGAAAGTCATGTTACGATATTTGGAACCCATTTATCTCACTTTTATTACATTCCAAAGTCAGCCGGATAGACGCGGGCAGACTCGATGATAAAAATACGTTCCTAATTTGATAAATAAGAAATGTGCGTTGACGAGTTTAGATAAAGGTATATGACAACGATGCTGTTATTAATTTATTTACGATATAAATTTAATCGCTGATATTGTTCGCCATCTTATCAACTCAATGATTAGGTGTTTTATCATAATACAACAAAATATAACGATAATTATTTTATCTGTTTCAGATTCATTAATTCTCTTACTAATAAATTGAAAGAGATGTATCCTCTATATCAAGATACAATTCAGAATCATGCCGATGAAGTCACCCTTGTGTATTATCCCGGACAATTCAACTACCACGAGTTGATACCACTTACGATTACATTCGTTGGACTCTTTCTGTATGTTTATTTCTCGGTCAGGAAGATCGAATTTATCAAATCAAAGTTAGGTCTAGCCGCGTGCGCCGTGGTCACTGTAGCAGGAAGCCTGTCGATGTCAATGGGTATATTCTTCTACTTTGGATTTTCCCTCAGCCTCCAAGGAAAGGAAATCTTTCCGTACTTGGTGATAATAGTAGGATTAGAAAACGTTCTTGTACTTACAAAAAGCGTCACGTCGACAGATTCTAGACTCGATGTAAAAATTCGACTGGCGCAAGGACTCAGCAAGGAGGGATGGTCTATTACTAAAAATTTGCTCACGGAACTCACGATTCTTACCGTCAGCTTTTTCACGTTCGTTCCGTTTATCCAAGAGTTTTCCATCTTCATGATCGTTAGCCTCATATCAGATTACTTCGTCCAGATGGTGCTGTTCGCCACCATACTCGGGATCGACGTCCGTCGTATGGAGCACTTCCCTGAGAAAGATAACAATCTACAACTGAAAGAGTATTTCAACGCGAACAGTGGGCTAAACTGGCGATATAATAGAGTATATTTAGACGAGAATTCACTCTCACCAAAGATAATGACAAAATCCAAATCCCATCCGAGGCTGAACGGTTTGGCTCAGAACAGTCCTACCGACGTGGTAGCTCAAAGGAATTCTAGTCCGGGAAGTCAAGACAAAGTCCCGAAGCGGATAAGATTGGTAAATATGTGGGCGCGAACACGGTTTTTTCAACGGGCCTTCATGGTGTGGATGCTCGTATGGATATCTATGATAGTGTACAATTCTGGCATAGTTGACTACTTCATAAGTAATGTGGAGAAAACTGAGGGTAAAACAGAGAATGTAAAGGGTGCTGGTGGAAAGGAACAACGTAAAGAATCAGTATATATGATGTACAACAGTAGCGGCCAGCATCCTCTCGTATTCTCCCCGTTGATCGAAGTATCTGACACAGAAAAGGTGGTCGATGCAAATCATACTATCTTACTGAAACATTCGCCGCACTCCCGCCCATGGTCCAGGTGAGTTCAGTCATTTTCATATTTTTATTTTAATGTTACGCGTTCGTTCAGTACATCATTTTAATTAAAAATATCTATGGAATAGACAATATAGCTAACATCATAGTATGTTGTATTATAGATCTCTAAATTAATTTCATGAGCTTTTAAATTTTGAGATTAATATTTATTCAAAAAATGTTATTAATATCTAAATTTAATTTATATTGTAATAAAACCTACACGCGTCTTATTTATTTTTAGAAGTACAAAACTTATTCACATGTGATGTGACAAATATGATATTATTATTCTAAAGAACTTCTCGTCGAAACCGAACAATATGTCAAGGCCGCGGTATGTATCTTCAGGATCGTATTTTTCCACGTGTCCCCGTGTACCTACAACTGAAACTCGTGTAAAAACTCAATTGTCTATATGAACTACTAATATTAATTCGTTCTAATGCTTCTAATAGTATATGATTCAAGTGTAATTTTCCGCGGGTGCATGATTTAGGTCGAATCACAGTACTCCAACACGACGGCAATTCGACTTTAGGAATGCTTTGGAATATGAGGCTTATGTTCCTTTTTTACGGTTTCATTTTCGGTCAAAGAATGTGATCATAATAACGATGAACATGGTAACGGTTACTATGAATTGTAGTAGATATACAAAAAAAAATTTTTATTTTTTCAATCTAAATTTTAATAATTCGAGTCGGACGTCGAAAACTCATCTATTATTAACACTATAGTAGTAGTTGTCCTTCAAATGCTACAAATAGAAGCGAATTGTTAAATAAATCCTTGTATCTAAGATTGATAATTGTTCTGGGGCTATTTAACCATTTGGAACAATTAACTCTTATTCGAATTCTGGTTGGTTAATTTGGAAATTATAAATTAAATTTAACGCGTTAACGCGTTAGACAAATTGGATATATCTAGTTTTCTATTTTCAATCTATTTTTCTATTTCGACATGACCGTATAGTCTTATAACAAAATAATACAGATTTTAAATATATCCTTTGTGATCATTTCATCCATGTTCGTTCGTCCTTTCCTTGTTGACATTGTGACAAACACAAACTTTATGTTAATGTTTAAAATATTTTATAAACATTATTAATGACCTATAAAGTGTATGGCTCGTTACTGTATTCTGAAAATCTTTAAATCTCAATTTTTCACTACCCTAAATGAACTCATGAAACGAAATGTGAATAGACGCCTAAACATCACTGGTAGTCTTACAAATTAATCAACAAATACACTCCATGGGGTTTCACGATCACTAATAGAACTAAACGCAATCGGGCGTATTTTTAACGTCAAAGCGGTTTCATTTAGTCATGTAAAATTCATCGAGGACACATGTCTGTGCGTACTCCTTAAGAAAAACCACATCAAATATTCATATTATTGAACTCTAGTCTAGTCAGTTCGCATACAATTTTAGGTTGCACCATCGTGTATTTCTATCTCCTGGCACGTTAAACTTTTAATTCAGTAAATTTCTGTTATTTCGTTAGTGCAAACTAGAATATTTCATCACTTGAAAAATCCAATAATGGGCATTACCGAATTATAGTGAGAAGGGTCCAAATAATAATTCAAATCTTTTTTTACTTAAATAAGTAATGACAACAATTCCACCATTATAGTGATGATGTCTAAGGTATTGGGCGCGCAATGTAACGTCGGCTTGAAACTTCTTAACCTCTGTTACAGGCTATCACCGTATCACTGGTCGGCTATCCTATCCCAGTACAACGAGTCGCTAGCGGGCCGCCATATAGTGGTGTTACCACCAGCGCTGGTCAGTCATCGGGTGGGCGCTGAGATCGCGGCCGGCGTCCGGCATCCGGACGAGCGCGACCCGCCGCCCTTGCGTTGGCAAGCCCTGGCCGCCGCACTCGATCCTATCGACATTTTACCCGGTCAGTTTCGTTATCACAACCCATTCACTAAAGTTGTAAAAAGATTTTGTGTTCGTTTGATTGAGTTAATATTACCAAATGTATTTGAAGCGTTCATAGCCTGGCCGCTTATTACAATCGTAAATGACCTAAAAAGTGTAGTAACAGCGAGCGCGGTCGATACAAGGATGGGTGATCTGCTAGTAACAAAAATAAAAAATAAATCAACTGACCCACATCATGTTGGCCGACTGTTTTTCCGATGTTAATAGAAATAAATCACAATTGATCTTTGAAATAAAGTGGCAAAACTTTTTTTTTAATTTTACGTACCCATTAAGTTACGTACGTCGATAATAATCAGTTTAATTTTCCTCTACTTTCAAATGTGTTCTTTTCGAGGCTCACTATATATCGTGCTCATGCTTCAGCCGTAACACATGTAATTTCGAAATATCTTCATGCTTTGCTAAATCGTGATCGTATCATTAAACTGAAATAATTACATCATTGTTATTAATAGTTTGTTTGTTAATATTTTTCAGAGTTTGAGATAATTGAGAGTAAAAGTCAAAGCCATCAGTGGGGTAAAGGTGCGGAACTGCCTATCTACCCCACTACGCCCATGGAGATCTTGTTACTGGCCATCCTCTGTACTATAAGTGTCGTTGTCATCGCATACATGATGGTCGTACTTTATAGGTAACTTTCACACTATTTTTATACATATATAGCCGACAAACGAGCATACGAGCCTCGTGTTGAGCGGCCAGCGTGGCCCATGTGCACTTGTGACACCAGAGGCTTAATTAATATTATGATTCGACGAAAAAACATGTCTAAATTTATACGTACATATCTGAATATTTGTTTGATGAAAACCACTCAACGTTAAATCTTCCAGTCTTTCTCCATATACATACCTAATATTAAAAAAGTGATAGTATATTTCGTTGTCAGTTAGTAGAAAATTGGAAACATAATTCTGACGATGACATCCTGGCATTTTTTTTTACTATACATTATACCTTTTTTATTACTCTGTAGTCAATTCTGAATGTAATGTGCATCATAATAAAATCTAGGAATTATGTTAATCCTTGTATGCATCAGTAATTAAAGTTTAGTATTTTTTTGTTAGATGCATATGTTCCCGGCATTACGCGGAATGGCGGGCTTCGTGGAACGATGAGGCGGAATATCGAAAAATAATAGCAAAACAACCAGCTGTACAGGTATAAAAATTAAATGTATTACATTATACATCTAAATATATACAAATACTATTCTTGCAAATTTTTGTCTTAAAGAATCATTCACTATCGCTTTTAATATCGTACACTATCATTTTCATACTCCTATGTGATTTCTACTATTAACCGCTTAAGATATTTTGGTACTAACGATCAACCTGTTACTAAGAAATTACATATTATCAACACATATATGTAGCTATGAACACTTCTGAATTTATATATTGGTAAATATATTGCCATGATAATCCTAAGGTCAGATTAGTGTATATATTAAAAATATGTGCCATTGTGTAATCTGTGGAAATAAAATAAAGTTTTTATTATAAAAAAAATTATAAACCGCTTTTTCAGTTGGTGATGGAAGCGGTACCGCTGGTGGTTGCAGGTCATAGCCAAGAAGTGGAATGTCTTGTTACTGATGGTGAGAAGGTGGTAAGCTCTTGCCTCCAAGGAAACATCAAAGTCTGGGACTCGCAGAATGGAGAGATCATAACAAACATTGATCGTGGAGAGTAAGTATAAACTACATAAATAGCACAGTACTGTGTAAAACTAAGAGCATTGTGAGACTTTCCGGGGCCATCGGGTGGCATAAAGACTTCCAACCGTTGGATTGGTCAATTGTGCCTCCATAAATCCGTATTGTAGCAGTGTGGCTCCCCAGAAGAGACCCGTAGTCAATAGTGGACCATTAACAGGTGTAAGGGTTCTTACACATTCGAATAAACAGACGGACAATGTTATTAAATAAATATACGATATACGATACTCAATATCGCCTATTATTCAATAAAATAATAAATATATTTTAAAATATACATATTGTTGATTTTATAAATCTTTAATCATGTAGAAGAAGATTGTCTTAACTCTTTCTTAAATTGTATGATAATATTTTTTATATTATATTTCAGATTCTTTAAACTGCATATGGAATTATTTGAAAAAGTGAACCGTAAAAGAAACTCGACGGACAATAACGAAAATATCGCCATAGAATGTAAGTAAAAATGCTTCAATTCTTAATCTCATCTATATATTAAGGTATCAAAATATTTTTTCACAAATGTTTAATTTTTACTTTCAGTATGTCACTGTCCTAGTAGTCCGCCGAAACATTCATCAAATAACCAGGTACTATTTTCCTTCTTTTAAATGTTAATAAAAACATTCGTAAATTAAAAGTCCCGTAATTTCATTATTTTATTGTCGACATAGTCTGTGTTTGGAAAACTCATTCAAATCTCTAGTTTATAGTTACTAAGCATGTGAATAGTATTACAATTATAATATGTTTTTAGAACATACATCGGTTAAGAAAAGGCCTTAGTAATCATCTTAGTGGGCTGCGGTTTCGTTCGACCGGTCGAGATCAGCCTCCTAGTATATCTCCCGCTGAAATCACAAAGTATGACTTTGCTAAAAGTTACAGGTAAATATATTTTTTATTTATTTAAAATATCCTTCTATATATTCATATATAGAAACCACATAGATTTGTGTCACTATGTAATAAATATTAGTAAATAAGTCACTACTTGGTTTAATTTGTAAACGTGAAATGTAAACACATTTCAGAATAATATGAGTTAGATATTTGATAATT
>DWJZ01009157.1:0-10875 GCA_018249125.1 Asbolis capucinus
AAACTCTAGGCGTGCATGGGAAAGGACTAGTATTTAGCTAGCTAGATAACTAGGACTTTTATTTATTTGCCTTTATTTATTTTTATTTATTTTATTTGCCTGCTAATACAAAATACAATTATAAATGGGCATCTGAGAATGCTAAAATATATCTACCTAATTGACCCGGCAATTGTTGTTTTGCCACCTAAATTATTTCTAGGTAATTTCTATTGTAGAAAATCATTAAATTATTAAAATGAAGATTAAAAATAGGGGTTGGTGATAGAAGGGAGAAAATTTTGTGTTGTGTGTATTTTTAATGACAAATTAATAAAAATATATCTGAAAATTATAACAAAAATGTCAGGGCTAGACAACCGTTATCACTTAGGGATATGAAAAAGACAGTAGACGATGCTCAGAGCTACTGAACATGGAATTTAAATTTCATAAAAATCGGTCAAGACGTTTTGGAGAGGTATAAATAACATTGTGACGCGAGAATTTTATATATAAAATTAATTTGAACATGAAAACAGTTTTATGAAACAGCTTTGGCGCGTCGTACAGCCCAAACGACTGGACGGATTTGACATATAAGGTGTCGTTGAATTCCTCAGAATATATATTTGTATATTATATAACATTTATGTTGCTGATTTAACACAAATTGTCAAAAATTGTATCAATTATATTTTGGTTAGTTGCCGCAATAGGATTTTTTTTTATATTTTGTTTTTTAATTATTCTGTTGTCGATCTCATCCGCGACACAGGACATGCGAATGTTTAAACCAAGAACAAATATTTACGTGTTCCGATTGGAAATCAAACCTAGAACCTATCGTTTTACAGTTTTGTTTTCAAATACCAAACATTTTTCTCATTATTTTGTAATGGAATTCAATTTCTTAAATCTTCAACCCTACAAAATTTAATCTCTTGAAAGGGGTTGGATATTGTTCATTATAAAATAAAGGGGCGAAGTTAGGAAAATACAATAGCTGATCAGTAATATTACCTAATTACAACGAACCTTCGCCGTATTCTACAGTACATTATTGATGATAGAGTTAATAAATATACATACATAAGTAGTTTATTGCCTTGAGAAAGAATCCTTTTTCCGTAACCGTTCAAGCCGAACGCTAGTTCAAAATGTATTTAACTTCTGTATGTTTATTATGTGGCTTGTATTGATCATAATTGATAGTCGAAGTTAACCAACAGCTGTATTTGTTTATTTCTTACTAGAAATTGCGTTCGCTTCGCTTCGGAATAATCAATTATTAAACAGAGTAGTTATTGTGACATAATTGTAACGGATGTTTGGTGTCGCGGACTTATTTTTAGATATTTACGCCCTCTATAAAACTGTAGTTCATCGCTTAGTCAATTTTCGCAGCATACGCGACATATGATTTTTTGTATTAATATAACACGTTGGATTTAATTATCGAAATTTTTCATACAGACCCCTAAAGTTTTTGAAAATATATATAGCCTATTTATGAGAAATAATGAAAGATTCTAAAGGTTAAAGATTCGACCCAGTTGTTGTCTCAAACAGACAGACAATTAATCTAATCTTTCCTTTTAATAATATTAGCATAGACAGTACATTCCTCCATACTGACTTTCGCAAGCATTATCGAGATTTATTTCAGAACTTGTAACTAAATACACCGTTATGTATATTCCGTCCGACTAACATTCTTTTTAATTCAAATGTACTTTATAACATTGTACGAGTATGTAGCAGATACGAGAGCTTTGCCTAAAAGCTTTTTAAAAGCTTTGGTTTCATAGGGCTTAAATGTACATAGATGCTGTAGATAATATTAAAAGATAATACGTGCTTAAGATGTCATTTTAAATACAAAGTAAAAATCTCGTTTATTGTTTTGTTTTAATTTTAAAAGCTTTTGAAGACGGGAGAGCAGGAAGAGGTTAATTAGACCTCGTTTGAGCTTATTCCGTTGCAAAAACATTACTTCAGAATGTATATTCTGTAAAAGTACAAAACAATTTTACGAAGTGCTCCGAGGGACATATTTTTCTTAATTTTAAGATATTCTATGTTGAACAATTATTCACCTGCGACGTGGACATCTGCCTTGGCCCTAGCGAAAAATTCCTTTTCTGTTATAAATAAACAAATATCTTTGGACAACTCACACACGGCCATCTGAACCCAATCTACGCATTAGCTTGTACTATGGTGATCAGATAACTGATAAACATACATATATATTTTTAAATACATAGTTATATACATATTTACACCCAGACACACAGAACAAACATTCCTGCTCATCACAGAAAAGTTTAATCTGGGTGGGAATCAAACCCACGACCTTCGGTGTAGCAGTCAAGTTCGCTGACCACTCGACCAACGGGCCCGTCGGGATATATCGCGGGATCGCTTACTTCGAATGTACCGTCACTACCAACTAGGGCAGCGATCGGCCACTGGCCACAATATAGTGGTACAATATAGTGGTCCACAAAATAGTGGTCCAAGAATACTGATGATCATATTATAAATTCAGATCCCATACAACCTACAAATCCCATGAGCTTTTAGGTCATACTTAAAAAGATTTCGGTTGCTTTATCAGTTAACTGCTTCTCTTGCACCTGAACCTTCCCCGCATGTGCGGGTACTTTCTTGGCGCCTGCCAAGAACAATTAACACCCATACTGATGTTGTTAATGTCTATGGGTCGTGATCACCATCAGGGTATACTTCTGCTCGTGCCTGCTTATCACTAAAAAATTACACTAACGGACCCCATACATCAGACATTGCTTCAGGACGGGACACTGAAGAAAAATGTGAAGCAAATGAGTAAATAACGAAGAAAAAAAGATTTACGAGTAATTTTCTCTGAAACAAATCTAAAGTACTGAAGGGTAACAAAACTCGAATAGGTAAATAAAGTCTGAAATTTTCCATTCGCTCGTACGTGAAAACTCGACAATTTATTACTCAATGTCTAATAACGCTCGCAGGGGGACCGGCTGGTTTCGTCGGGATTAAATTACCTTTAATTTAGGCGAATGATCTGGTAAACATGATGATATAAAGATTTCATGAAACCTTAGACCGCGTTCATTGTGGATCGGTATGTGTATCGTACGAAGACGTACGATCTTGGGATTTTTTTACCTAGAATTATGTCATGTTAGTTCGACCTGATGGTAATTGGCGATGATGTCTCAAATTTTGGGTCACTATCTTAGTAAATGCCTATTCACTCTTTTCTTGAAAACTCCTACATCATACGTGGGCGGGAAACTTGAAAAATTCACGCACGGGAATAATAATAACGGGAATAATAATATCCGTCTGCCTATTCATCCATCCATCCTTACAAATTTTCGCATTTATTATATTAGTAAGATGAAAAAGAAGTGGAAATGCCATAGAAATAAAGTAATATCAGAAACTACCAATTTATCGAAAAAAAAGTATTTCATTATAATAACCATTCTCGCACGTTTACTAACGATTAGTAAACCGGACTACTAAGCTGAAGGACGTGAGTTCAATCTCGGTAAACTTTGCTGTGACGAGCAGGAATGGTTGTTCTATGAAATGCATTCATTTATATCGTGTTAAAAACCAAAAGTTCGCTTAAAGAAAGACAAAATTTAACACAAAAACGTCTAGATCAGCTTGTAAAAGAAAGTTGTGTTACTTACACCACTTATAACTCAAGAACGATGGAATCCATTTGACTGTTTTTTGTGTTTCTGTAATCGGCCGGGGAAGGATTAAATGTAATATTTTTATTAATAAAACATTATCATTTTTTCCCATATAAGCCACAATGAACAGTTCGTAATGTGAAATAAAATTCGTTCTCAAAATAGACAGTAAGCGAGTGGTGTCATTTCGAAATGACGTTTAAAATTTATACCTTTATTTTATTACTATTACAGTTTATTAACAGGTTCCCTGTCCCCATACAAAACAAATTTCTGAGTTACCTACGTCCCGTGTTTTCTAAATTCAGTTTGTATTTCAAGAGGGTACATACAAATATTTGAAGTACCTACATCTATAGAATTATTCCATTTTATAAGGATACATACATATTTCCAAAGAGTTTTCTGAAGCTATCATTAGTATCTTTCTACGAAAATTTCTGGACGCACTAGTAATATTAGAATTGACAGTAAACAAATAATAATATGTCATTCACTTCATTTGTCAAATCTACGTGGAAACTTGTACTGAGAGTTCTTAGTGAAGAATATCATGCAGATTTTCAGAAGTTTTGACTGTTTATCTCTGCGTACATGTGTTCTTATCTCAGAAATTTTATGCATAGAATTCATGGGCACAGCTGGTTTAAAACATGTAATTTAATTTATGGGGCAGGACAAACGTCTGCTGGGTCAGCTACTTATTAAAAAAATTGTAACGCAATGTGACACGTTACACATCAAAATCTGTGATACTCATAGATCCTAAAATCTCGATAGACAATACTTATCTGTCATTGGCTTTATAAACGAATACAAACTTAGGTCTATAAGAATTTATATGAGTATGTTTTTATTAATATGTATGTTTATCAGTTGTCTGATCTCCATAGTACAGGCTACTGCTTAGTTGGGATCAGATGGTCTTTTGTGAGTTGTACCAATATACATATGTTTATTTATATCCAATGTGAACTCGGCCTTAGGTATGTAGCCTTATAAGTGAAACAGTGGCGCGGGGCGTCTTACTCGTGGTCTGCGCCGACAGCCGTCTTGTTATGTATTTGACACGCATGTATTTTTGAGTATCCATCTCTGTGACTTTGTCGATTGAAATATAGTTTTTTTACAAAGGAACGTAATTAGAAACCAACTCCATTTGATTCTTGATCTATAACACGATCATTAATTATTCATTCAGTTTTTATTCACTCATTATTCATCTATTCTGAATTTATATATTAATTACTTATTCATCATGCATTTATTCATTCTTTCGTCGTTTATTCATCAACCATTTATGTGGCATTCATTTCTTTAAAAACCATTTGTAGACTACATATGTACATTCTTCCATGTATCTATTACTAGATACTGTCCTTACTTCGCTTCAGAAGAACCAGTAACCAGGAAAAAAGTTATTGTGACGTAACTGTAACAGACATGTGGTGTAGACACTTTTTTGTAGATATTGATGTCCTCTATAAAACTGTAATACATCACTACTCTGCAGTCTATAATTTCTGGACAGTACGTGATATAAGATTTTTTTTTCACACCGTGCATTAATTCAACAGGGTTGTAATAAAACATAATGACGTACGTGTGTCTGTATTGCGAAACTGTACCTCAGAGAATTGCGAACCAAAATTCCGGCGCGCGTAACACTGCATCGGTAAAGTAATCCGCTAAGAAATACGGATGCTACCCACCGGTTCCACATTTGTAACTGGGAAATCTCCATTTTTCTTTGACTAGCAGTCGTTTCAAAAGCCACTGACTCCCTTGCGAGTCGTCTGGAGGCGACACTCATAAAAATTCGTTCCGCGGAAGTTTCTGTAACGTGACACGTTACGCCAAAAGCGAGGATTCGTTACAATATTATTTAAAGGACAGATTTAAGGCAATCCTGCAGGATCTGTAAAATATTTCAAAGAGCAGGATAGTCTGATTTATAAGAATAGGGTAGGCAAGGCACATTTTACCTATTGGCATCTTTATCGCTCTATTATTTTACTGCTTTAATATGAGTAGCTCTTGTCCCAAATTTATGTTTGGTGCTTCAAAATAACTAAAGTTTATGTGACAAGTAACTAACTAAATAATGCTCTATATTATAAATTGTTTTATATGTTCACTATTCAATTATTTAACAGAAAAAACGGAGGCATAAAAACATTTTTACGTATAAAATGGAAAAACACTGATTAACTGTTGAGTGGTACAAAGTACACGCAGTGTATAGATAAAACCTGTGCTCAGTATTGGGCCATTAATGGGTTGATTCAAAACAATATAAGAACAACATGTTATTGTAATCTAATGAGTGGTTGAATGACGGACAAACAAATATACATAAATAAATAAACGAAAATATGAGTAAAACTCTGAGGAGGTGAAAGAAGAACGAGACTACTGCGCAGACATAATCACAGGAAAAAGTTATATAGTTATTACAAACGGCTGTCTTACGTGATATATAGTCGGAATCTCCTGACTAGTTTCGGTCCTGTCCGAGGTCGTTCAGGAGCCGTCCGCGACGACAGCGCGTTTTCGGCTGCGTTCCTAGACATGGCGCGCCCGCGCGCTCAGCGGTGCTGTCTCGTCAGCTGAGTCCAGAGCAACTCGGTTCCAGTTCGCGGGCGGCTCCTGAAGAAGGACCTCTGATAGGTCCGAAACCAGTCGTGCAATTCCGACTATATATCACGTGAGTCAGCCGTTTGTACTGTGTATTCAGATAGTCACCAATCTCTTAAGGAAAAAGTTTGTAATAAAGAAAAAATTACTCCTTTACCGCGCATTTATGAAGAACAGAAGACTACAGGACCTTAAAACTATTATTATCCAGGCAGCTGGAACATAAAAATTAAAAAGAAGACTAGGTTTAATATTATGAATTAACTTCACAAAGGTGAACCGCGCAGTTTCCTCCTGAAATAATCATCTGTAGAATTTTCTCAAAGCTTACAGAAGTGTTAAAGTTTGCCTTCGCTTCCTTAATTTATTTCTGTGCAGCGCAAGTGCGCGCACTTTTTCCAATTCTATTTTCCGACTAAAATAAAGACAACTGGACTAGTGTCTTGGAAAATTTCTCACTCACTCGCCAAATTTTAATGACTTCGTCTCGATATTTCATTTAGTTTTTAGTAGAGATTTGTATAAGGATTTTATTAGTGTTGAGGAAGCTAGAAATGCAGCCTGATTCTGCTAATATTATAAATGCAAAAGTTTGTTACTCCTTCACGCAAAAACTACCAAACCGATATGGATTTAATTTGGCACAGATATACAGTGTAATATTATATTGAATTCTATTTAATAACACATTACCTACTTCTTATCAACGTATACGGACGAAGCCGCGAGCATAAACTAGTAAATCTCAGATTCTATGCTGGCAGAGGTTCCAGAAGTCAACAATTTTTTGGTTTCGCAGAAGATATTCTTGTTTTTAAACTAATATTAGATGACGTGACTTCTTCTGTCCAGTCCTCACGCGATATGGTTTTGTTCTGGGAATATTAATGACCCTGCTTGTAGTGATGTACTGCTTTCATTCTTATTTTAAATCATTTTATTACCTACCCAAAACATGTTGTTCTTGCTAGGATATGAGCTGTAGATTTTTTGACTTCAGCCCATAACTGGCTTCTTACGGAACCTTGACCATTCCTCGTTACTGAGGAGGCCTAGACCATTCTCCCCCACGTTGCCCAAATGCGGGACAAACTATTTTGTCAATTAATTTACAAAAACCAAACATTGATAAAAATCAAAAAATCAGACAAAAATTCACGTCACTACATTGTCTGTTTGTGCGCGCTTATCTCAGATACGGCCATTCCTATTTTAATATTTTACGGATATATTGATATTAGCTTAATTAATTAACTAATTATTATATTTTAATCCGTTCACAGATAACATAATATTTTGATTTCAATAATTAACGGACCTTAAGCGCGAAAGTAATTATCGTAAAGTAAATATTTAGTTTGATGATTTAAATCTTGCAATTAATTTCGGTATAATTTAAGATTAAATGTACACGTTATTGCTACGATTTTATAATAAATAGGCATTAATTTTGCTATAAATACGACTTCGGCTGTTTTTGGAGTAACAGGAATTATAACATAAATTTTATTCTAACATAAATATAGGGTTTAATGACCCTGATAATTTATTTGAAACAATTGTACTTTAAAATAGTTTTTAGTATAAGGCCTTGTGTATTGTAATATATTACGCCTGTTTTTGAGTTAATAAAAAATATTAAAAATGAATTACAAGACGGTTTTTAGGCACCAGGTGAATCTTTTGATGACTTGTAAATAAAATAGGTGGTAATTTTTTCGTAGAAGAAGCTAGAGATCGCTGGGGGATATTTAAAATGAGGCAATTGAGTTATGGTCATAAAAAACCGATTATTTCTAAATATATCAATACATATCTCTAAATGCAAAGATAATATAAGAACATATTTTTTGTATTTTGTAGTTAGTACAAATATAGTAAATTATACTTTTTGATTCTACAAAATCTGCTATTTCATATCCATGAATCCGTCAGAAATGGCAAGTTATTCAATGAAAAGTATAATATAATTATAGCGTTCATTAAAAGTAATTAAAATAGCGTGTTTATATCTAAATATATATTTAGCTTATATATATAACTTTAAATTATTTGGTCACTATATATATATATATATATATAAATCAATGCCACTTTTCGTTGTAATTGTATAACTCAAGAACGGGCTCACCTATCCAAACCAAATGCTCAGGCTTTGTTCGTACTATTTAGTAGATGGTTTATGTGAAGTTTACACAAAATCGGTAGAGTGGTTCTTCAGTTACACATCACATCACATTGTTTGTGTTTTGCAATGGGGGCTTTACAATCAAATTGAACCTTTATTCAGTCCACGCGGACGAAGACGCAGGCGGAAGCTAGTATTGTATAAATTGTTAAGTGGCTATATGTTTTTGAAATTTTCAGAGCGGATATTTATTTGAAAATCTGTTGGTGTATATTTTTCATTGCACGTGACTGTATCTAACAAACGGGTGAAGCCGCGGGTGGAACTAGTTATAAATAAATGCGAAAATTACTTATTCTGTTTTATAGTAACCTGCACGCCTAATGTCTGTCACCGAACTATGTAATGCTAAGATGACGACATAAATCTTTTCTTTCTTTCTTTCGAATGTTATGCAAGTTCGATAAAAGGCTGTCATTGTCGAATATAAAACAAAACTTTTTGTTAAAATTTAAACACTTAATCTATATTAATATTATAAAGCTAAAGAGTTCGTTTGTTTGTTTGAATGCGCTATTCTCAGGAACTACTGTTCCGATTTGAAAAAAAATTTCAATGTTAGATAGCACATTTATCGAGAAAAGCTATAGGCTATATATAATCACGCCAAAATCAATAGGAAAAGAGCACCAATGAACAATGTTTCAAAATCGGAGGTTTTATTTCCTATTGAAAGCTTCCGCTGTGTGCGCTGCGTAAACGATTAAATTTTCGCAAAAATCATGTATGACAGAAACGAAGTCGCGGGTTAAAGTAAGCGTTAGCCCAAAGTAATCATTCCACGCGGACAAAGTCGCGGGCGATTACTAGTAAAATATAAAAAAAATATATCTACTGGCGTTTTTGAAAGATCTATAGTGAAATGAAGTAGGGATGAAAACAACGCAGACGTAGTTCCAAGCAAAAGCTAGCTAGTACTCAGTGAACAAATAATATCAAGTTATATGAAAATGTTGATTACATGTGGTGTTCCAATTTCAAAGAGATTGATGCTAATTGATCTGTGGAAATGAAATTAAACCCGCGTTATTCATTTCAGTGTACTAATTAGAATCTCGACAACGGTTACATAGAATACTTGCCACGGAACAAATAAAGCGGTCAGCGTGTGGTTCAATTATAATAGAATTTATACTGGTTTATCCTGAACAATTATCTATAATAGTCTAGTAAGGAAAGATTTGATTGTTCGAAGAGAAAAGGCTCTGAACTACTGGGCTGAGTTGAATAAAATATTTTCCATCGGATTCACAGACATGACCATGATCCAGACATGACCATGATCCAGACATGACCATGATTGGATCCTATATTATCAATGACTATATTATCAATACTATATTATCAAATTGACAATAGAACAAAATGATATACCTGCAATTAGTGTCAACAAATAAGTCCACGAAATCATATTATCTATTACAGTTATGTCACAATAACTACTTTTTTCTGGTAACGATTTTTTAGAAGCGAACCTAAGGTAGTTTCTAGTTATATTATTAGAGGTATTTTTGTTCATGCAAAGTGACGCAAACCTCTGTATTTTATATTCTAGCCCTTCTTAGATACGAGAAGAGACTTAAGACTCAGAAGTGAGGTATTAATGAGTTGAGGAACATTATTTCCAAGGGACTTGGACTACCCACTACGGTCCTCGGGTCTCCATGTGAGGAGTACAGGACATAGTCCACGCAGACCAAGTATAGATTAGTGGAAAATAAATTCGAGAACTGGATTTGATCGAAGAGTGTAACCACTTTTTTTTAGGCGAAATTGGAAGTTAATTACTACGTATTTCTAAAATGAAATGTAAATTAAAAAACCTATTTTACTAAGCCAGTTGTAAATATAAAAAATTGACGTTCATAAGTGTATTGAAAATACCTACGTGAATTAAATGATTTTGACTTTTTTGAATTTATAATTACATTAAACATTGCAACATTTATAATTTTAAATGCGTTCCCATTCCCGCTTATATTTAAAAAAGAACTTCAACATTTAATTTTAACTGCGTATCAGAAATTAACAGATCCTGATTAAAATATTATATCGTCTTTTAATTTAATTGCATGCTGGGATTGAACGAGGGGGAGATGAGTGCATGATAATTATTATGCACAACGACGACGAGCGAAACGAAACGAAAATATATCAAAAGTTAAAAAGTCAAAATCATTTATTTCAAGCAGGTATTTTCAATACACTTATGAACGTGATTTTCTTTGGAATATAGCTTATATAGAAAATATATTACATATAATTATAATATAGAAATATAGCTATATTATACAGAATATAGCTTTTTTATAGCTTGTGGGTTTAAAAAAGAAATAAGAGTCTAATGGTTTTAAT
>DWJZ01009158.1:0-10873 GCA_018249125.1 Asbolis capucinus
GCCGGTTCCTTTTGCCTTAACAACTTTATTTGTTTTTTTTTTATTATATAATTCCATGTTGTTTTGTTAGTTGTTTTTAAGGCAATAAATGATTTATTTATTTATTATTTTATTAAAGTTTTATGGGGTCTGCGATACCTTAAGTATAACAGTTACAGTTATGTCACAATAACTACTGCTTTATACTTCTCTGAAGCGAATCGAGAGAAGTTTCTAGTGTATCTAATTATATTACTCGCTCACAGAACAATTCGATAATTTTGATGAAATTTATTTATAAATATAGTTCATATATTTTCACCAGTGATTGCACAACGCTACAAATTTATTTCGAGAGACTCCGTGTTCAGACACCACTTAGCTGTGACAGCTTAGCCTTTCAGTTCAAAGTGCATTAAATATTTCTAGAATGTTCTAGAATGTTATATTTATAACTGTGGATGTATTGATCTGGTTTAATTCTATCTTTGGTGAGTGATGCCGCAATCTGGAGTTATTTTTGCACATATAAGTTTGGTGTTATATCGGGTAGCGATGTAGGTCAATTTGTACCGGAATAATATCTGTTATTGAACTGGAGGCCACAATAACTTGATTAAAGTTGTCAGCGAAATTCTTTAAATGATTTTTGTAGTGAAATAACGTTTCGCGGTGAAATATTTAAAAATCAAGCTTTTGTTTATGAGTTTATACGTAGAAATATATATATGTATATATATATACTGTTGAGGAGTTCTTTTGTCTACCGCCAATCATTAAAATTAAAATTTTAAATTCATTATATTCATGTATTTATTTAACACACATAAACATAATTTTGATTCTACCACTGTTTCGTAGTGCTTCATTAAGAAGAAGAAAGGGCGAAAGAAACTCCCTAGTTCATGAAAATAGTAAAGTAGATTTGCGTAGACGTCGAGCTACCGAGTCGGCTAGGCGTAATGTAGGGCTTGTAGTTGTGTAAAATGAGAAGACAAAAGGACAAAAAAGGTCTATGAAGTTTAATATTTCGCAAACGGTCGAAAAGCAAATGATTTTATCAAACTTTATAGTAACTTTAAAAGACCTATCGAAAAGGTACTCTTAACAAAAAAATTACTCAAAAATACTCGAAGAAGATTATATATCCTCACTTTAGTATTTAAAATATGGGAGATCCCTGAAAATACCGGGTTTGGCTATATATTTATAGCGAGGAAATATTTGTGTTTGAAAAGAATAGGCTCCGAAAGTACTGAACTGATTAAAAAATGTATATCTTTCTTATAACGCGTACACTGCCCAAATTATTTTCAAAAGAGCAAACTACATGATGATGATGTACTACAGTTTTATAGAGGACATCAATATCTACAAATAAGTCTAATACCATACGTCCTTAACTACAAGTTAAGTCACAATAACTACTTTTTTCTGGTAACTGGCACTTCCGAGGCGAAGCGAGTACAGCGTCTCAGTCAGATTCTCGTCAGTTTTAAACATGAACGAATATATGAAGCTTGCACCTTGTTTCGGGCAGATCCTAGCCCTTTTTTTGAACTGAGATGTCAATGAAATATGATTTTCGATATTATTAGTTCATAGCAGAATTACAACTCGACTTAATATTCATACTTGTTTCTTAAAATGAGTTATTTGCAGTTCGTATCGAGATAGTGATGTAAACGAGTATTTGTATTAATGAATGAGTTTGTTTACTCATTGTTACTGGTATGTATGAAGCTGTATATGTTCATAACAATGTATCTTAATTCTACATACATTATTCAAGGTAGGTAATGAATTGAGATAGGTCAGTAAATGACGAGTAAAGATCGATTAATTTTTTCCGCAATTAAAATTAATGGTTACTAAAGTCGCTCGTAAATACAGATTTTATATGCAGATTCGGTACTAAGGAACGGTTTAAGTAAGCTATACGAAATTTGTGGCGGCAATTAATAATATATATAAATATCTTTGGATAACTCACACACGGCCATCTAACCCCAAAGCGTTATCAGAGAACTGATAAAAATACATATATATTTTTAAATACATACATATATAGATATTTACACCCAGACACATAGAACAAGTATTCCTGCTCATCACAGAAACGATTGACTTGGGTGGGAATCGAACCCACGATCTTCGGTGTAGCAGTCACGTTCACTAACCACTAGACCAACGGCCGCGCGGCCTGTCTGCCGGCCAGTCAGCGCCGACCTCATACTTTTGACTTGAGTCAAACCTAGTTATCTTTGAACATTGTTCCGAGACAGACCTGTCAAATTATATAGAAAGTAAAAAAAAAATCATGCTTTAATTAAGCTTATTAATATAATTTTGTTGGCTTTGATGGAGTTCGCGAGATGATTTTAAATAAATATCTTTGGACAACTCACACACGGTCATCTGACCCCAAACTAAGCGTTAGCTTGTACTATGGTGATCAGAAAACTAATAAATATACATATCTATTTTTAAATACATACTTATATAGATATATACACCCAAAATAAACATTCCTGCTCATGACAGAAAAGTTTGACCTTGGTGGGAATCGAACCCACGACCTACGGTGTTAAAAAACGAATGTTATTTTTTTTAATGGCAGTCGAAGTATAGTCTTTTGCTCTAACGAAAAGTTAACTTTTACAGTGATACTATCAAAATCTTAAAAAACACATCGTACATGAATTATATGAAATTCAAAGTTCGAAGCTGATTGCTATAATCGAATAAGAAAACTCGAGAACCTCTACTCTTCTAAGTTAATCGATTTTAAGTGACAATGTGAATAGATGAACTGTTTGAAATAATTATTTAATATTTCTATTATTTTATATTGCTATTATAAAATAAAGACTTGTAAAATTGTAATACCTCTTTTGAAAGCTTGCAAAGCTTGCTTTTGAAAGCAAGCTTTCCTCATATGTAAGTATCTTAATACATATTTATGATAAAAAATATGAAATTTATATAATTGTGTCGAAAGTATTGGAATGCTTCGCAAAATATGGTAGAGAAGATTGTAATTGTATCTACTGCAATTGAACTGTCTTGAGATTGTAAAAGTATGGTTGTATATTAATGTTCTGTCCAATCTTGATGTTCTCGTCTGTCACTTGTAAGAACATTAGAAAATAAATGACGTGTTTATAAATTATATTGAGTTGTATGTTTTTTTATAAATCATGTATTCTTCTTGTAGCTTGTTGTGGAATCATAAATCATAAGTATTAGAATCATTCGTATTATACGTAAACGGGTACTTTAAAATTTATTTTCCAAAATCATTTTGGTTTGTAATTTTAATTTCATAGTCAGCCGTAGTTACTGTCGCGTAGCAATATCGGAGATTAGCACCGTACTACGGTACTAATACTATAGACTCTCGCTTTGGCGCGATCTCGCAATATTTCTCTCTCACTCGTCACTCGCCCGACGTTATCTTTTTACGGCGTGGAAATTAAGAATCACCCTGTTAGAGTTGGAAAATTGTGAACGTGTTTGCGTCATCCTGAAAACATACAAGTGTCGACGTCAACATTTACGTCGTAGTACGTCGAATCATACATTTGAATTTGGAAGTGTTCGTATGAAAGGTAAATAAATGTTTGACAGGTGCATCTGAAAGTTTGGGAAATGCGTGGGGTGGGTCGGTGTTAGTGGGTGCGCGGTGGGCGTGCTCTCGGGGCGGCCGGCGTGCGCGCCGCGGGCGACGGCGGCGGACAGGCGCGGCGGGAGGGGGCGAGCACGTGGCGCGCGCTCACGTGGTGCTGGTGCCGCGCTGCTCGCGTCCATCGTGCCGGCCGTATGAATAATTGTGTACGGAGTGAATGAATCGATGCGGCGGCGAGGCGAGAGCGGCGGACGGGGGCGGGGGGCGGCGGGCGGCGGGCGCTGCGTGGAGGGGTGCGCCGAGCGCGGCAGTCTCGTGCCGGTAGTCGGTAGTGCAACCGAGCGACTCCGGGAGCCGTCCCCGCCGCGCCGTCGCTCGCTCGTAGTCGTAGTGCTAGCCGGCCCGCCCCACGCCGGCCCTAGAGCCCATGGAAACCCAAAATCAGGATGTGGCCCACAGCCCCGCTGAGGTGCCCAACGACCCGGGGTACGTGCTCTCGCCTCCGGTGCACCGGCTTCCCCGTGAGGGTCTGCCACTAATCGAGCAATGTTTATCTTGCAGGAAGATGTTCGTCGGAGGACTCAGCTGGCAGACTAGTCCAGGTACGCTAGTCGGCCGTCGGCCGTCGCCGCGTCTCCCGCACGACGCCCGGAAGTGCATCCGATGCGCTCACCGGCGGCACCTAACTATTCGCTTAATACTCGTGAATCGTCCTCTCGTTACGGGAAAATGAAAATCGGATTTGTTTCAGTGACGAAACTGAAGTTAACTTTATAAATACCGGCAAAAGTTTGTTAATCAGCTGATTAGTCGTGTTCCGTACTTGTTGTTATCGGTAAACGGCGTGTAGTGCACGTGATGATTTTGGCGTTACATAGATGTAGGGATGCGGTTAAGCCCCATTAATCGTGTTATGTAGATGCTGTAATTCAGTTATCATGTCAAGGTGTATCGGCAGTCAGGTGTGCGGCGGCGGCCATGCCAGGTGCGCGCGCAGTTTCCTCTCTTCGTCCGTTTTGTTCTGAACCCGAGCTGCAAACGAGATTCGTCCTTAATGTAACACATTTTCAGTGCCAAATACTTGTTTAGCACCCCCTTGCCGGCTTTTACTCTAAACAGTTATCACAACATAACCTCAACATTAACTACGTAGAGCGAGGCATCGACTCGTTTACGTGTAAAAGATACCTGCTTCGTACAAACAATTGGCAATAAGTGTTGAACTGTATATTATACTTGTGAATTTATTGTAAAATACACATCAAAATTTCCTTCATTGTTTTATTCCAATACCAATCCAATTGCGAATGACAATAGATACGCGTCGATAGTTTTTGAAATAGATTCTGTAGCTTAACTTTAATTGAATCGGGAAAATACGTTGATGGGTGCGCTGTATGTATGTATGTAGCTGTATTGTTTGTATTTCTATTCGTCAATGGGGAGCTCTATTTTAAACGAGTCGTGCAAACGTAATAACGGTCATCAATTTTATTGTGCAGAAACTAATTGCACTGGTGCAAAAGGCGCAATGCGCGTGCGCAAGTGATGCGCTCTCGCGGTATTAGGTCGTGCGCCCACGCCGCACTTTGATCCATCTATATATATGCCAACTTTGTTCTTCTCTGGAGTAATCTAGGCCGATGCATCAGCGAGACTCGAGCATTATCCGATCTATTGATCTTCAACCTTTCCGGGAACATTAATGTTACGACTTTACTAGACATTCAATAGGAAATTCTCAGAGTTGTATTTTTCAATTGTATTGCCTTTCCAGTCTTATACTTGAGGCTTCATTTCGCAAAGTTTTTTTTTTATAATTTGTCATCGGTATAAACATAGAGTAAAAAAAGTTGCGTTTTTTTTCAATTGTCATCGGTATAAACATAGAATAAAAACATTTTGCGAAAATGTAGATTATAAAAAGAGAAAAAATAATCAGACACTTAAGAAATGTTGTTTATCTGTTGCTTGTTTCGGAATTCGATAGTCGACGTGGAATCCAAGACGTTTTCGCTTAAAAATGTATGCAAACGAGACTAAACGAAGCATGTGTTATCTTTGCTTGTGTCCACTCCGCCTCGTTTTTCACGGTGCTTATCCCGCGATGGCGTGTTGCCAAACGTTCCTTGAACGTAAATATACTCGTTTTAATAAAAAGATCAACGGTGAAAAGTTTGCCTAAATATTACAACAGTTGTAAGTTACAAGTTCCGGATATTGATGTACTTTACACGAACTATTTGCTCAAGATATGTGAACTTTACTCTGACGGGGGCGATAAGATAATGTTTAAAATCTAATTTCACAGCACTGGCTTTTATTGTAGATAATGTTGTTACCTGACGATCTCACGGAATTTAACTTTAACTATTTTAATAAATATATTTTTAATGACTTAAACATAAAATTTACTAAGAGTTTAATCATCCATATAGAATGACCTATAAGAGAAACAAAAAATTATATACTATTGTTATTTTCCTTTGCGTGGAATATTTCACAATTTTCAGTGTAAAGTTGTGGTCGCTATGACCAGTTTTTAATATTCCCGGGAAAATATTTTTATTGTTGGTAATAGTCACTCTTTTGTTGCGGTATCTGAATTGGTAGAAAATGGGCCAAGGTTAAATCTAAGTTGGTTTTTAAAGGAGAAACTCATTATCTCAACTTTGCAAGCGGGAATTGTTCCAGTAGGTAGGTAGCATAGACAATAGCTAGAGTTCTATTATCTGCCTCACTCTGTGCGACATATCATTGACATGCTGACTCCAAGATATGCACTGCTGACGGATGTTAGAATGCCGTTTCTATCGGATTATACGATTCAACGATTTAATGCGATTTGATATAAGATTCATTATTAATATCCGATTTTTTAAGCTTCTTTTATAAAATAAGTGAAGGTTTTATATAGATAGGTAATTTGAAAACATTAAAAAGTAGTAACTAAAAGTTATTGCAGAAATGGAACGAAACGTGCGTTTTGGCAATTTTGTCATTGTAGAGGTAAAACAAATTATTGACCTATAATTCTGTCTCGATATGTTATATCTTAAAAACTATTTAAAGAATTTACAGGTAGTTACAGCGTAAATGTAATTTTTAAAATGCCTGCTAAATCCGAGTTACTATTTATTGTATATACATATTTTGTTTAATTTGACATTGTGCCCCAAGGCGAAGTGAGTTAAGAATGAAAATATGAAATACCTAGTACCCCAAATATTTTTTTTTCTTTTTCCACTATCTTGTAAATAAACACGAGTGCATAATAAGATTACGGTTTTCTTAGAACTCATCAGTCTATGAGTAGGTGTAATACATAAATATCTCATGCATTGTTTTGCTTACAAGATGAAAAAATCTACTATAAATCTATTATATTTGAATCCGGAGTAATGTAAATTGAATAATGAAAGCTATTTATTTCATCTTTTGTACTTTAGAGGGCACGTTAAGTCGTCGGTTAATCTTCAGGTGGCGGTGGTGGCGTCTTGTCCGAGGGCTTAGGATGGCATACAACTTCACTAACCTCTTCACCAATCCGCCCTGGAGTGTGATGGAGGAGGTATGCTCTAGGTCCTCTCAGACACGAGAAATCCGTGCTCAGTAATGGGCTATGAGTTGAATGAACTAAACAACAAACCGCGTTGTATAGAAAGTGAATTTTCTTAGGAAGTAGAGGTCATCGCAGTCAAACAATGTCTTAAGTTGGTTTAAGGGGCTTAAGTGGGCTTAAAGGTAAATATTTAGACTTTGAATTATTTATATTTTTTAAACATATGATAAATTCGAGTAAAAAATATTTGGCTGCGGTCACTATTTGCGAATACACATCCCGTACCTGTATCTTGAAGCAAAGCGAGTTAAGTATAAAAACAAAGAATATTTAGATTTGTAGCTGGTGTATAATATATATAGTCCGTTTTCCTCATCTTGGAATCTTGTGAACAAATTAGTCAAAATAATACTTTCAACGTTGAGAAATATTTTTTTGAGTTATTTTTACATATCTTGGTTATTGTGAAAATATGTATATTTCAGCCCAAGTTGTAAAGTAGTCCTGCCTGGTGGGTACAATTTATTAATTTTATTTGTTGTAATTTTGTTTGTTGAGTTATATTTGATCGCCAAGATACACGTTTTGATCGAAAATCTTTTGAGAGAATTTTTAACAAAATGCTAAGACATCAATCTATGTATCTCCAGCCATTACAAAGTCCACTGACGACAAATACACCAACATTAATTTTAATATATATATAAGTAGATAGTAAATGAAATTTTCTTCGGGTGACGTGATTCCGTGGTCGGCTGGCCTGTCACAAAGCTGGAACGGGATCGCCGGTGAACTCGTCATGGTTATTACCATGACGATTGTTCGACTTGCGACGCGCGCGTCTGTGTCTACGTAACCGTTTTGATGATTTTTACCTTTTACTTAATTTCTTGACGAAACTTCTAGTCAACGAGATATTGTGATGTTGTGATAGATATTATATGTTTGTATGGTGAACATTCTTATCGAATAGTGGCTTATACTTGGTGCAAATACGATCTCAATATTTTCATTTTGTATCATTATACTCTCTCTTTTCTACTGTCTGCTATTCAATGCTACCTATCCTCCTTACCTCATAAAACGTTTCCAGTTTCGTCATGACATGCATGACAAAACCCTCCGCTCCTCAGACAACTTTTTACTTAGCACTCCTGCCCATTCCTTCTTCTTTGAACATTCACTTTCTGCCACTGTTGTTCGCCTCTGGAATGCCCTCCCTAAATCTATCCATAATGCAAGTACCCTATATTACTTTAAAAATCAAGTCAAAGCTCACTATCTCCAGATGTAATATTTCTTCTATTATCCCTATCTCCTGTCCAGTTGCTATCTGTATCTTCATAATAGGTATACATATATATTTGTTTTTTTTTTGTATTATTAATATTATTATATGATAGGGTTATTTCAGTTTCTCTCTACCTACTCGTGCACTGCCTTATCCTTCTTTGTTCTTACTTACTTCTGATCTAAAGGTTGTCTGGAAGAGATCGCTGTTTAGCGATTGCACTTTAAACTTTGTCCTTACATATTTCTGTATTATCTTTTTTTTGGAGTACAATAAAGAATTATCTATCTATCTATAATTTTGTATTGTATTTGCACTGAATATAGATGTTGATTATTAGACTTGGGAGTTTCCTGACTTAGCTACCCAAATTGTAAATTTTCTGCGCATTTTCCTCGGAAAAACCTACGAAATGTTAGAAAACTCTGAATAATTTTATGTAGAGTCGTTTGCTAGGTATGGTATTACCAGGGGAAATAGAGAAGTATTTTTATTACAGTTTAATTCAGTCAGTAGTTAAAACTAATATACAAAGAAAGGCTAACGAGTAGACGGGTAATTTGTTTTTCATATTTTGCGAGTAACTGTTAGTCAAAATAACTTTTTTCTTACGTATTTTTACGACTTCAATTATTATTTTTATTGCATTTTAAAGGCACGCCTATAATGTATTCTTTTATATACTTTGATATAATATTATATTGAAGTTATTATATATTATAGTACTTTGGTGTTAGATCAATTACGTAAGTTTTTAATAAAAACAAAGCGGAATCGTTTTTTCGGAAGATCAATAAAATTTTATAAAAATAGGATCAGGTAAAAATATTCCTCTCCTATTAGGATTACGTTATGATTAGGTAATTATTGGGAGAAAATTGTAGGACTTAAGTTATACAAATAACTCATTCTCACAGAAAAATACAGTAGGTATGTATTTTTAACACAAAATATATCAAAAATTCCTGCTCTGTCTTTGTTTCCATGACGACCGATGCGCGCGCAAATGTGACACGAGCACAAAACATTACTAGTGCCGTTTCACTGTTTTTGACAAAATATTAAACTAATCCGACCTCTTAGACGCTGTGGGTGACGTACCGGTCAAGATTTGTGATATATGTATCTATATTAGTCAAATTTTAATCTAATCATGCCTCATTACTTTTAAATTTAATGAAAATTTGGACTAATTGTGGACACGCGCGTAGTTAATTTATTTTTTAAAGTACCAATGATAATATATTTCTCAGGTTTGAAAATTCCCTTCGATAATAATTGTGGAAAAATTTATAAATATATATTTATATAGAAAAACATTTTTTTTCATACTATACACACATACAACTTAGTATCTCGTATCTAATTCTACTCATTGATAGCCCACTATTGAGCATTGGTATCTCATATTGCGGAGGCCTAGGCCTCCATCACACCTGTCCAATGCGGATTGGTGGAGTAGCATTGACATAGTATAAAAATAAATATTGCTTTAGAAGAAATGAATAATAATAATAGTGCATGAAGTTATTTTACAGTTAGACAAGATAAAAATTTAACATATTTCCTGGCGAGACAGATGCGGACGGCTTTTCAGACGTGCCGTCTCGTCAAACTTGCCGTGCCGTCCGGCGCGACGACGCGAATATTTTATTGAATTTCTCTTTAAACTTCATTTTAAAATTGATCCAAGAATTTTGCATATGTTAGATAAGCTATTGACTCGAATCGGCTGATGTTCGAATAAATTGCGATCACAGACGAACAGCGGTAATCCGAACCCGGTCTGATTCGGAGACCCTTGTAATCCGATATGACTATCAATGATGGTACCTACTTTGAGTTTTGGAAATCTTGTGATTGGATAGGTTGTAAAGTGTGTTATGATTCGTAATTTGTCGGAGTAAAACTTACTCCTAAACAAAACAAAATATATAATTGCGCCCTGTCAATCTTTTATCGACGTGTTCGACTGTATTTAGTTTTCATTTTGAACTTTGAATCTAAATAAGAAGTACTTTACGATTTGAACAATTTATTTTATCAGAAGCGCGTTAGTAAAGTCCTAGTCAGTAATCCTGTAAAATTAACTCTCCTAAGTTGAATCCCGTATGAGATTTTATATGTTAGATAAATATTTGTTCTCGGGTCATGGGTGTAACTTGAAATGCTATTCTACCTGGGAATACAATGCCAGGGTATGAGTGAGTAGACGTTTTAAATATTAACTTAGGTATGTACTTTGCCTACACATTACGTATATGCTAACGATATAAAATTTAATTTATTCGAAGTACCTTAATAGGTTAAATTCCTTTAAACCACTGAGAGACGTATTTTTTTTTTGCGTCCAGACAAAAGAGAAAGGACTACCCTCCGGAGGATCGCGGGAGGGAGGTGGTGAATGCTCATG
>DWJZ01009159.1:0-10873 GCA_018249125.1 Asbolis capucinus
TATAAGTTAATGCTTGACTACAGTCCCACCTGCTGGTAAGTGGCGATGTAGTCTTAGATGGTAAAGCACATTAACTTTGAAGAAGCCTATTCACTCTTGTCTTGAAGACACCTACCTAGTTCAGCGGAAACACAAACGATTAAGATGAAATTTTGCACACAGACAGACCACATCTAGGAAATTAACGTAGGATAGATTTTATCCCAGTTGTAGCTTCTCCTGATGTGAAAAGTTTTAAACTTGGATGTTTGGGTTTCCTTCAAGCACTAACCCTGGCATGGGATATAATCCCCTCAACGGTCTAACCACATCTAATGTATGAATACAAGTATTATTTATATCTTCTGTGATAAGGAATTTTCATCTCCTATTCCAACCAGATTTTTTGCAAACAGTTACCTATATTTGTCCTTAACTTTCTACCTTTCTACCAAGTTTTATCAAAATCCGTTCAGTAGTTAAGGAATGAAAATGTAACAGATAGACAGAGTAACTTCGCATTTATAATAGTAGTAAGGATATCTAAATGAATTTTCAACGGAATACCGCCGTCATCAGTGAAAACAACCTTCCACAAAGCTTCGTGCCAAATGCTAGTGGGATTTCATTGAAGGCTGTTAGAGCAATTTGTAATAACTCACACTTTGCCGGCCATGGTCGCGTGTACGTGGGATATTGTTGAACAGATTTGCTTACTACTTTGTCGCTGCAATTGCACAATTTAAAGTGGATGGTGTTTGATGAATGCAGACGAGACCTTGCATGTGTAACCATCGGCGTATCGAGGGCACGAGGGGAGCTGCGTCCCCTGGAATCCGTCGACGGAAAATAATAAGGGCGTAATTACATAAAGCTCAAAAGCTGATGTTGGTGGAATTTCATTCAAAATTTTATGAATTTTGTCTTACTCCCTTTCTGTTTTCTTGAATCCTTTACGATTAACTTGCGCCCTTAATGTTTTCCGCTGTCGATAAGTAAATATAGTTTTCCAAAAAGAACACGTGTCACATAATATTATGCTTTAAATCCAGAAAAATATCTCAAATATTAAACTTGCTCAAACACTCCCCCTCCCCCCAAATTTTCGAAGCAGGATCAGAAACAAGATATGTCTATGCGCCTAACTCTAAAATATGAAGTCTTCAAAATGTTTTTGCTAAACAATAAATTATTCAATTAATAATGAGTGAATTGGTATATTGTGAAAATAACTCCAAAAGTCACTCAAAACGCAAATATTCAAAAGATATTACCGTCGAAAGCGCGTTTCATAGTATATATTATTATACCTGACACAGTGAGTTGATACTGTATTGCGAATTGCGACAAATATTCATGCGAAAGACGGTAGATCGAAAATGGCGTCGGGATGTCTGGTGGCGCCGGAAATGCGTTGTTTGAATGCAAATATATGATCATATATTTGTGCTGTGCGAGTCGAGAAATGCAAGGACTTCAAATACGGAAGTAGCAATCGAAGATGTTATCATTAGAACATGGGTCGGCAACCTTTTGTGATGAGGGCCACGAATGTTACAATGATATTGGTGCAGGCCGAATTTCATGTGTCATCGTCGAGAGGACCACAAGAAAGGACAAGTTGCGTTGTGTAAATACTTGCCTTATACCTGAGGAAGCTAACAGACTACACCATGCTACTGTAAATTTTAGCAACTGGAAGTTAAGTGATCTCGGAAAAGTAAGTCTATCTATATTAAATCATTGCACGTCCAAACTACTGACCCAAATTTGATGAAAATTAAATAAATATATGCTCTAGCGTTTTTGTAATTTCAACCTGTTGGGAGTATGTAACAGGGTATAAAAGCAATTTTACAAAGAGGAATAAAAACAGACGTTAAGAACATGCAAAGTAAAAATAATTTTCTCGCAGTACCTCAATTCAGTCTTTGTAACCATAACCAAGGACCGACGAAGAAGATTGTAATAGTAAAATTTAAAGAAAACGGAATCATTACTACCGTCGTAGCGGAAGAAGCGGTGCTTGCAGTGATATTTATCACCGATCGGAACAAATAACTAAGCTATAAAACAATGAATATTGACAATCGGAGTTCATTTATGGCGCTTCTATTGTCTACTCCGGAACTTTCTCCGGTCTGTAAGCACTTCAGATCTAGAACCATTTCATTGTTCAATACTTGGATTATGTTAAGGGGAATGGGAAATATAAAGTGGGAAAAATAATAGGAAATATAAAGATGATGGAGGAATTTTTCGTTGTGCTTCATTCAGTTTGAATTCAAAAGGTCAAATAACCTTTGAACTAAATGCGATTCTTTTATGCTCTAAGCGGTCAAACGAACAGACGGGTAATCTGATTGCAAAAAATCATTGCCCTGGGACATTAGCAATAGCTACCAGCAATATTGAAAACATCATTAGTGTTGCAGGTCTAGAATGATGTACCGACCCGTGTTTTGAAAGATATGCAATGTCAGGACGAAGAAATAAGCAAACCAAATGCAGAGTTAATAATGACAATCATGTGAAGAATTTTAGCGAAAGTTTAATTCATGGCCTCTAGATTTGGAGTTTTTATGTCACCTCTGATATAGCATAATTATTTTTATCAAACGATAAAAATGTATCTTCAGCTTGACAAGCTAAGCTTAGGAAAGACAAAGATGTACAAAATGAAACAAAAATAGGAAATTACCATTTTCAGGGAATTAAAACAATAAACCACAATAAATGGGGCTAAAGTAAAATATAGATTACAAAAAACATTACTGAAGTACTTGTAATTGGGTCAATTAACGAACATTTTTGCAAGTAAAGGGCGCCTTGCTTAAATTATCCTTTTTATTCCTCAGCCGTAATTACGTTGCCGAATCAATATGAGTACATTAAAAAAAAATCTGTTACTGATCACTATACTTGATAGATTTTTCACAAAATGTGTTTATTATCGAAGTAGGAAATAACAGCGATTTTTAGAACCATTGCATAGTTTTTTTTATATGATGATTGTCCATTCGTCTGTTTCTAAGTACGTTTGTGGCTGCTTATTTTAGAAACTTGGAAGCCAATAAATTCTTTTTTTTCTCCTTCTTCTCTTTGTCGTTGTTCGTATTAGTTGATATCCATGGGCGATTGTGATCCATCCTGTATACCAACTTATTTTTATAATATCATCTTACAATGTCTTTGTCTGTTTCTACATAAATCACTTTTACCTTTTAGACTTAATTTTGTTCTTTTACAACAATTTTCCTTTTTTCTTATTCATTATTACATTTTCCTTACATTTCAGGACAAGAAAACGGCCATGGGTTCCAGAAAACTTTCTTAATAACTTTTCTTATAGTTCAACATTATCATGAATTTTCTTCAACTTTTATTTTGTTTGAATCATAAAAACCTATAGGCATACACATTCAAAAACTCTTGCAAAAACTTTGCATTTTAGGTAAAATAACTCCACATATGTTGTACCAAACCTTTAGTAATAAGATATGTGTCTTAAAATTTATGTTATAATAGATACTAAACACGTATTCCCACTGACAGTTTTTTTATATTCAATAAATTAGTGCTTGACCACATCACCACCTGATGGTAAGCAGCGGTGTGGTGATGTGTAAGTTTTGCCGTCAAGATTCGAACACACACCTTCGGAATATTTATGGGCAACTCCCAGGATCACAGGTTTCTTCTTCATGATATTTTTCTTCACCGTAGCAAGTGATGAACATATAATATGAACTACGCGACACAGTGAAATGCAAATTTTTGATAATTTGAGGTCCTCGCATGGTTCGAGCCCACGATCAGGATCAAGGACCAATATACTCAGTAGTGGATAGACCTATACTCAGTAGGGAGCCAAAGAAAGTTTGTAGCCAACTGCTGTATATAAAAATGGGTCCTCCAGACTGAATCCTAACCTATGTATAAAGCATTCCTCTCGCTGAAACGAGGGCGCCGGATCGATAGCAGGCTGACAGACACAACACGCGCCCACAGACTGACTCACGAACGGGGAACAGATCCTTGCGCTCTTTTGTTATTTGCGCTCATTAGATAACTACATTTAAATTTTACAAGATTTAATATAATTCAACAAGTTTAATTATAAAATACAAAACGGTAATGAGTTAAAGAACCACATATTTTTTTAATACGTTTTAAAAATTTGTATTATACTTAGATAGATATTGAAATGAAAGATAGAATTTTGAAAAAATCATCTAAATCTTTCATTTCATAACCATATTATTAAGGTAAGAAAAAACATACCCCCCCTTTTATCATTTGCGCCCCCTTTTTGCCATTTAGAAAATGTATATAGCTATTATATGTATATATACATATGTATAAAGAATTCCGACGAATTCAACTTCAAGCATTTTTTTTTTGGATTCAACTAAATTAGTAGTTTCCGACAACTATTGGTACATTACCCGGATTCCATTCTCCCCTCCCTCGTCGCCTCACTTATTACATTTATGTTATCGATAAAAGTTCACATTACACTATCACGTCCGTAGACTACTGCAGCGGGCTACTGTTACATTTAATTACTTAATTGCGGGCGTGGGTGCATTTTGAGTTAATAATTCATTAAGAACTGAAATTAGATACAAATTGGAAAGGCAATTTGAGTATTATTATTTTTTTATATAAAGGTATTTATATAAAACAATTTTTGTTCCTTGGTTGTGTGTGTGGTTTTTATTCCATCCACGACATAACTTTGGCGCAAGTCCGAAACGGTGGTAGATTCTGAAATATGAAGTTCATAAGTGTATTGAAAATACCAGAAATAAAGAATTTTAGTTTGAGTTTTAAATTATCTGGATTTGGCAAAGCTGAAAGAGTTCCGAATTTTCCCGAAACGAAGTTCCGAACGAAACCATAAAACACGACGTGAAAGGATCAAAACACCTCGAAACATCAAGGAGATTATTGTAGGATTTTATAATAATTACTAATTTACTGCGAATGAAGAAAATCTTTACGAGATGTTTACGTCTGTCTTATTACGCTTTCTAATTAACTCAATCTCAATTAAGGAATTTGGAATGAGCGTTAATTTTATATCTAACACATAAAAACCGTAATTAATGAAATCGAAACTGCTCACTGGAAAAAGTAATCAACGCATTTACTAAACTAGATGTTTTACCTACTCAAAATCATTTATTATAAAGTAACGTCCCATCACCGCGTATGTTTGTTCACGATTAATTCAAAATCCGGTGAACGGGTTTTCATGCGGATTTCACCAATAGATAGAACGATTTCCGAGGAAGGTTGCAGTGTATAATTTGATAAGATTTTTTTAACTGTATAGTTGGCAATAATTAACGTATAATTGGACTAAAATTTCATTTATAATTCTTGTAACTACCTGTACCTACTCATTGTACACTGAAAACTCAGCGTCCAATTAAATTTCAGGACAAATAAAACCTGTTCAACCTTTCTTCGAGTCAAATCGGACATCAGTTCTACAAAGGAACAAATACATACATTTAAATTCATAGAAACTTTCGCTTTATATTTGTTCCGCTTGTATTGAGAGATATAACAAGATTTAACAAAAGCTTATATTATAGATGCATAATACAAAAAAATACACAAATTTTCGTAACTGTATTGTTAACCGTTGAGGAGTTCTCTTGTCTGGAGCCAATCCTGAACGTAGTATCAGGTCATACCTGTCATAAAAATGCATTGTCATCAGGATAAAAATTTTATGCAAAATTTCAGCTTCATAGTGTAAGAGGAACTGGGACTATTAAGCTTGCAAGATTTGACCCGTAACAAACAAATATACTAACATACACTGCAAGTTACATATACTGCATTCATTCTGTTTCACCCGTCGACTATCTATGTTCCTATGTCTTCTGAAATACACAAACATACCAATCTATGTATATACTGGTATTAATACGTGAAGCAAAAATACTGCATCCCTTTCTAAGAAAATTAAGCGGACGGAGGACTTAGAAATTTGGCACAGTTAAAGCTTTCACGGAAAAGGAGTGCAGAAATCTACTCTTTTATACTTATTCTCCGCGTGGGGGATAAGTTGATAAAAAATTGCTTACATGTTATTCCAGACTATAATCTATCCCTGAGCCAAATTTGATTCACCTCCGTTCAGTTGTTTTTGCGTGAAAGAGAAACAAACAATTATCCATCCATACAAACGTTCGCATTAATAATATTAGTAGGATTTCGCCCAAATCAGGATCATATATTCCTGGCTCCTGCCAAATGTTTACTCAGCTTCCTCAGTACTTCTGGATATTGTTTCTCACCACCATTATTCACAAAACACAAACATTAAACGTTTCATTAATTTGTGTTATTTTTACTCTGTTTGAAAATTGGCTTTGTGCATTCGAAGTAAGCGTGAGACCGTACAAGTGTACCGGTTAGATAACCAGTATAATTAGATCCATGACTCATTCCTAATAATTTGTATGCAAATGTCTTCAAAGACTGGTCGTTTTCGAACCCTGTTCTCTTTCGAAGTATCCCCGTTTTGAATAATATGCGGTTGAGTTGAGGTTGGCTGAAAACGTGTAATTTGCGGGCTCTTGTTCTACCGATTTGTATTATTACAAGTTTACTAATAATGAAGAGCTTGTGATAGGAATATGCCTAAATATTTCGTTTATAATACAGGGGTTCGATGATGGTCAATTATTATTTTCTTCGGTGAAGGAACACATCGTAAGGAAACCTTCCTCCTGAAAATACTCCAAGATGTGTAAAGTCTACCAAGCCACACTGGCCACTGTGGTGCACTAAGGCCGTACTGATTAGCTCCGGTCTGTGTCACAATGTGAGAGACGAAGATGAGGGGAACCAAGCCCATCAGTGGGATAATCAGTCATCCATCAGTAGCAATGAATTATGTAAAATAGTTGAATCAAACCAATTTTAGACAGTAAAGCGAGGTCAAAGTTTGCGTGAGATAGATGTTTGTTATTGTGTTTATAGTTTTATGACATGTTGGAACATTTGCTAAGTGGGAGAAGTGTAGATAGGGTTGGGGAGTTACGCCTGGGCAGCAGCCGAGGCCGCGATAGTAGCGGCCACCTCGCCGGGACATTGGAGCGAGAGCTGCACATGGTCCCGGCGCCAACGCGGTAGGCGTCGACACCATGTGCTTTTAGTGGGATCGAGTCCCACATACTTGTCCGGCTTCCCGTAGTCGCGTGGGTGACACGAGGGTCTTTCCACTCGTTAAAAAAAATGAGCAGCAGCCGAGAATGATTTAAATAACTTCGATTGAGGTTTCTGTGACCTCTCAGAAAGAAGCGTATTAGAAAAATAATGATTTTTTTGCAAAACTCACACTTGGCCATTTGAACTCAATCTATGGTAGCTTGTATTATGGTGAACAAACAACTGGTGAACATAAAATTAATATTATAAACGCAAAGTTCATAAGAATGGACGAAAACATTGATGGATGTTTGTAACACCTTCACGCAAAAACTACTGAAATGATCTGGATAAAATTTGGCAAACGGTTTTTTACCTACGTACCACTCGGCAAAGGCCGCGGGCAATTATTAGTACTAATAATATCAAATATATAATATATTTGTATAAACCTACACCTACATATAGAAGAGACATTTATGGTAATCATAAAAAATAATAAAACTATATGGGAATGGAACCTACGACCTCCACTAAGCTATTTACTAACCACGAGACCAAGATACCAGTAAATTGTAAATATCACATCTTACTTAAAAGGCCTAAAACCTTCGACCCTGGGGGTAAATACTAAAAAAACAAATTATTTTACGGTTCTGTTTAACGACCCAAAAACTCAGCTTCAGAATGCCCAAAAAAGGATGGGTGCTGATGAAAATAGGCAGTAAATTATAATTTTAAAATCTAAACTACCTATTATTCGTATTGGCTATTCGAAAGCCCAGTGATTCGAACATTGGTGTCTCGAACGGGAAGTCCTGAGTTTAAATCCTGCGTGCACCAATTTTATGCTTTAGTTCTATCAGCACAAAAAGTTATGTGTGTCGTACAAGTTTTTAAGATTACATAGATATTTAAGGTTTTAGTTCACTTTCTTCGGCGAAGGAAAATTCGCGAGGGAACCTGCACTCCTGAGAGTTGTCCATGAAGTTCTCAAAGGTGTTTGAAGTTCACCAATTCAGACAAGGCCAGTTTAAATTAAAAAAAACCCGAGTTCAGTAGTAGGATTATGATGACGTACTGCCGTTTTGTATTTTGGACACATAAACGATTGTTCTCGGGTAATGGGTATTATTTTGGTTTCTTCCACCCGAGAGGCACACCCCTTCTAGGGTATGAGTGTTTAAGTTCCTTGACTATTCTGTCTGTCTCACCTTTGTGCTTCGACTGATTTTTTGGTAGTAGATAATTTATTTTATTACTCTTTATTACACCACGCAAAATAAAAAAACTAGCTAAACAAAGTAACACACTAACGGAAACCAAAACTGACCCGGCAAGAAGAAAAAATCCTGTTTCTTGAAAGCCCAGAAAACGCTAAAGAAACATCAACGCAAAAAAATTTCTTCAACCCTTTAATAGCCTACTGTGAGCACGGTAGCATGGCTCTCTACTCATGACTGAGGACACTCAGAACATACTACACCACGCTGTTCCAGAGCGTCAGCGGAGAGGGCTTTTACACGCATAAAGTACTACAGCTATGCGCAACGTAAGCCTCTGTAAGTTGAGGCAGGCGGAGCTATATTATATGGCATTGATAACCCGAGGAGAGGTGACCTACCCGTGACCTTTGACCTGCAGCCTGTGACCTACATCCGCGTAATCGATACATACCTCAGGGCGGTGTATTCGCACTGTTTTTGTATAAACCGCTTTATTTTAAGCGTGCCAGCCTTCAATTGATACAATTCTTGTGCTATCTTCTGACTCATTTGTATCTATTGTGAAAACAAAACTTCTTTCTTTGTGTGATAAGCACACAAACAAGCAGACGGGTCAACTGTTGGTAAGATCACCATCATCCGTACACATTAACAATACCAGACTGGACACATCCATGTTCTCTTTCCATTGAAACATGCGCATCAGCACCGTGTGTCTGACTACCAGAACTACATTTTAGGCTTTAGTCCAATAATGGCCAACTAACCAACTAATGAGCACGGGCCTAACTTCGTGATTAAGGAGGCCTGGACATACTCCACAACGCTGCTCCATCCCGCAATGGAAGGACAATAATATTATTGTATTTTCGTAAAATTCCAAACACTTTATTATAGCAACCCATTAAAGATTATTATTATTTATATTATTATTTGTATGTATTTGTTATTTTTTTGTATGTTTGTATTTTAATATATTTGTATTTTGATATATTTGTATATTAGTTTGTTTGTTCGGTTCAAATCTTACAAGGTTAATTAGACCCACTTCCTCTTATACTACGGAGCTGAAAATTTGCATAAACCTTCCGTCCAGACGACAATCCATTTTTATGATAAGCATGACCTGATACTACGGTCAGGATAGGCTTCAAACAAAGGAACATTTCAACGGTCTACAATTTTATGTATTTATTAGTAGAACGCTGTGAGTGTGTTTTTTAATATTTTAATAAAGCTAAGTGAAAAATAATATGTCCGTATCATATCACATTTCATAAAGGAAGCCCGCAACGTAATCAAAATTAACATAAACGGTATCTTTTTACGCTATTTGGTTACTAACCCACTTTTTGTTACGTAGGCAGATGTGGCCGCTAAATTACGTAGCAATGGAATCATAATTATTTCGTGAATTGCCCTATTTACTTCACAAGTAATTCAGATTTTCATATCTTACTAATATTAGCGAAAGTTTGGGTGGATGTTTGTTCCTCTTTCATGCAAAAAATGCTGAACGTATTCGAATGGCACAGGAATCCTACTGAACGCGTAAACGCGTGTTTGAGGATAAATGGATGGATGGTTTTATTTCTACACGTAAAAACTACTGAATCGATCTGGATGAAATTTGGCACAGAGATAGATTATTGTCTGGAGGAACATATAGGATTTCATCAATTTTTTATCAATGACGATACCATGTGGGCGAAGCCACCGGTGGATCATCTTAATTGCAACCAATAATTGCCCCAGTATTGGGCACGGGGTCACCATTCACAACGTGACGGGTGCAGGCCATGGTCCACCACGCTGGCCAAGTGTGGATTAGTGGACTTCACACACCTCTGTAAACTTTATGGGGATTCCTCAGAAGTGCAGGTTTACTCACGATATTATTCTTCACCGTAGCTGCTGATAATCAACTTCTGATACGCTGATATAACATCAGATTGAAAGTTATAGATGTGCACTGAGGAATTTGAACCCAGGGCCTTCTGGTTGAGAGACAAATTTTCATACCACTAGACAAACTTTCATACACTAAACTAACTTTCATACACTATCAATGTCCAAAAATATATAAATGTTACTTAGTTACAAAAATACAATTAATTCAATTACTCTTGACATCATTTCAACAAGATTTATGACGTAATAATTTGACCGGTTTAAACAAAATGCTCTTGAATTTTTAAATTGCTTATCAAAGAATAAAATCAATAGTGTTGCCCTGAAACTATATCTCGGATCAGTTTTCGTTGCATTTAATGCACAAGTTGCATGCACGATAACACTTCGCTGCACGAACAATGAGAATTATTTAATTGCATTTTTAAGTCTTAAGCCATGAATATGCATAAGGTTTTGAAAATATTTTATACTAGAAACTGCCCTCGCTTCGCTTCGGAAGAACCAGTTACCAGAATACTGTAACAGTTAGACATACACTATCACGGAGTTATTTGTAGATATTGATGTCCTCTATAAAACTG
>DWJZ01009160.1:0-10872 GCA_018249125.1 Asbolis capucinus
CGGCTCGCTCTCTAGCCCCTCTCCTACAGAGAGGGTTGGAGCGGCCTGCGGGATGGCCCGTCGGCCTTCAATTTCCCAAATTTTAGCCATTACTGGCTTAAGCTTATATTTATATATATATTCCCTCCTCTCCTATCTAAAGATAACTGCCTCGTAATTTGAGCCTCGTTTTAGAGTACACCTGGCCTTGTGTAAATTGGTGGAGCATACTATTATTATTCAAAGGCAATTATCGTAGCTTTAATTATTCGATCTATAACTACTTTACTTATTTCTAGACTTCTTTCATGTTTCACATGGGTTTTCGTTTTCATACACACGCTTTTTATGAAATTAAAAACCGAAACATTAATTAATCTAAGTGCTGTACCAAAATTTAGCATTCTTTGCATTTGTAATATGAGATAATATTTGTGGTACTCTAAAAATATCGTCATAAATAATAGGGTGTAACTGAACCATAAATAAGTGATAATGAAAATGATGAAATGTTTTAGTCGTTTATTTTATCAACAGTCAACGTCCCATCAGGATATCTAATGGATTGGATAGGGAGAAAGCGAACTTTAATGTTGATGGTATTCCCAAAGCTGGCTGGGTGTTTCCTTCTCATATATGGTACAGAAGTGTGGATGTTAATCCTTGCACGGGCAATAATATTAACGTGTGATTCAGTTATAATCATCACTGTTCCTGTTTATTCTTCTGAGTTGGCCAGAGTACGTATTTTAGGTTTTTTTAAGGTTTTATCAATTGGTTTAACTTAATTTATTTTAAATTTAAATATTGTATCATATTCTTGATTTTTGAGTTTCTAATATTCAAAGGCTTGAACTATGTAACAAAATATGACCCGATGAAAATTGTATTGCAACAAGTGCTACAAGTAATAGGACTGGAGCGTTTTCAATCCTGCGAACACCTCAAATTTTCAAAGGTATCTGAAGTTGAGCACCACTTGCTTGGGTAAAATAAATATGGTTAAGAAATCTGTCCATCTGAGAGTTCCCCAGAAAGTTCTCGAAGGTGTGTAAAGTCTACCAAAATGTATTTAGAGAGAGTGGTGGACTATGAGCTCGCCATAAAGTTTATAAACTTGGTTAACGTGGTGAATTTTTCCTTCACAATGTTAGGGAGATCTGAAACTAGCAGCAGGAAGTTACGGGTTGCAATTACGATTATGAGTATTGGTTTAAAACTTTTAGTTTAGCGTAACCTATCACTTTAACGTTCTCTATCTAGTATGTATTATAAAGTATTATTAAAATCTCTTATAAATTATTATGATTGTTCAATAGCCGATACTAATTTTAATTTCAACAATATCGTCAATCTTTCATAAAATACAAAATTAATGTTTTTCGTATACCAGAAAGAATACCGTGGCACACTGGGCACGTTCCTCCAGATCTTATGTTCATTGGGTATGGTGATCAGCTTTGCCGTGGGACCATTTGTTTCATATATGACTTTCAATATAATTTTGACTTTCAATAAAATTTTGTGTCATTGCTGGGACCGGTCTTCCTTTATTGTTTGTGGTAGATAGTCCGTACCACATGTATTCTAAAGGTGCGTGATTTCTTTTATTAAGTACTTACTTAACGGTTGCTTTTGATATGCTACTAAAGGCTGCTTGAGTTGTGACCTCAGTTATTTAACTAATTAGTATTTTTATATTCACGTGATCTGAATTATCTTAGTTAAACTCAACATTGGTTTATCAATTGATTATAGTTCGTATAAAACTTTGGATTTTTCAGGAAAAATCACCGAAGCAACTCAAAATTTGATCTACCTTAGATCTTCTGAATCGGCGGCTAAAATAGAAATTGAAGAATATAAAAACACGAAGGATGATCCGAAAGTAAACAAAATGTCTCTACTTCGCAGTAAATTATTCTGGAAATCCCTGACCTTGGCTTGTCTTGTGTCTGGTGGGTCACAGATAATTGGGTATAATGCTGTGTCGTACTACGCGCAAACAATTTTGGAATCATCAGCTACTAACTTCAGGTCGGAAATTGGATCTGTTATAATTGGTACAATACAAATGATTTCTAGTTGCTGTACTGCGGCTATCACTGATAGATTTGGAAGAAGACCTGTATTGATTGCTTCTTTATTGTCAATTTTGGTAGGAATGGTGAGTAAATTTAAGTTAGGTATTTTTAAATCCGAATGATCAACTGAGTTAGGTAACTTTGGGCGTGGTTGGAAATAGACTAGCTAAGGCAAAATATTATTTGAGCCCTACAAATATCGTAGGGTCAAAGCACAAGTCATGGTAGCTACTCATTAAGAGACTTTCGGATAACAAATATTCTTCTAACACTAGTCGATCCTTTAAGGAACCCGTAAAAGAGCAACTTTGTGGACCATACTCTAGTTTTATTTCATTGATGAAGACAGACTGGATTCCACTGCTTGACTCAAAATCAGTAGGCTTTATAACTTTGAGCTGTGAAACATGTTTATGAGACAATTTAACATTGACCGTGACAAACCATTATTTTCATTTGTCTGATAAAATTAAGCTTCTTGTTTATGTTTTTTCAGATTGGGCTTGGAGTTTTCTTCCAGTTATCGGAAGATCTAGGATATGAAATTAAAGGATTCATGAATTACCTTCCAACTGCGTCCTTGGTTATCATCACATTCGGGTTTGGTGCTGGTAAGAATAAAGAGGCTACTTAAAGTGCTGAAGTAATCAATTTAAAGCAATATTGAAAGCCAAATTGACTTTCTTTCTTCTCTCAAATCGTGAATGAAGAAAGAACTTTAGTACAATTTGATGCCATAATAATCTGAACTATAATTTCTTCAACAGGTATTGGATCAATAACCTGGTTACTCTTAGCAGAACTCTTCGAAGGACCAGCTCGAGCATTTGGCGTCTCCAGTGTCCTCACTTTAACTATGTTCATCATCTTCATGTTGACTAAATACTTCCCTCTTTTAACATTGAGTCTAGGAGCTGCTAATACCTACTGGCTTTTCAGTGCAAATTGTACAATTATACTCACTTTGATATACTTCTTTGTGCCAGAGACAAAAGGAAAGAGTTTTGGTGAAATTCAGAGGATTCTAATGGAAAGAACTTTAAATTTTAGATCTGCGAATGATGAAAAAGAAGATTCGAAAGATACCCCAGTGATAGTGACCAAGTGACTTCGATACATGTAACAGCAGATAGCCATAAGAAAGTTATAAAATATATACAATTTAGAGAAATATATTTTGAAAAGAAGCCACATCAAGATACTTAATGGACTCCTCATTGCTTTTGAATTGTTTTATGATACAGATTTAAAATATAAGTGTAAATTTATTTAACACAAATTCGTCACTCTTTGAGCAGATATTGAGTTTGAATGTTTTCTTCATTTATTTATTGCATTTGTTAATTTAGGTATTGATATAGTATAAGATCAAATGTTATTTATAATTGCCTGCGAATTAATGTATATAGTTGAGAACATGAAAAATACCTGCGTGAAGTTTATGAAAAGATTTAGCGAAGAAAAGTGTGAGCTGGCCAACTCCTAATAAAAATAGTGGGTGATAGTAGAGAGTTTGAAAAGAAACACGTTAGAGGCTTATGAAAAAATCCTACATTGATATATATACATATATAACAATTTATCATGCAAGATGCAAAAATATTGAGACATTTCTATATAGAATTGCATACTTATCGGAACAATATAAACGTATGGTCTCTAGGCCTATTGGTAGACCTATCAGTAAGCTTTTTCCTGGTCCTAAAGCAATACTGATTAATTCACGGATAACAAAGACATCAGAGTTAGCACTGGCAACAATTTCAAGAAACTTTGTAAAACCACTACTGAGCACGGGTCTCTCCTCATACTGAGGAGGCATAGAACACTCTCCACCACGCTGCTCCAATGCGGATTGATGGGTGAGTGGTCAATCTAAGTGTGAGAATGTTTTGTGCTGCCCAATCTTGGTTTAACGATTCCTATCTAACGTAACCAACCGGGAGCGATGAATTTACGTGCCCTGCATAGCACGGAAGCGCCAATTTTTTTTCTCTCCAGATTTTTGCCTCAAGAAGTCAATAATTCTTCTACTAACTGCGGCGGTTGTTAACTTTTTCGTTCCCTTAAGAACAAAATGAACCGCTGAACTATAAGCGTTTATCACGAAGAGTTTACTTATTTCGTTTGTTTCTTGCAGTATTATATTGAATACACGCTAATCTATGATTAACGTAATATTTTTATTTTTTATCGTTATTTAATGTACTATGACCTTTTTTGTGTGTACAATCAGCGTTTTCGCACCCTCCTTGTGACAACGTGACACGATTACAAGATTTACTGCGTCGTTCACTGTAAGAATTATTTTGCAGATTGTGATTATCAGCTAAATTATTGTTAATTCATTCACATTTACAAATCGAAAATCGGCATCTCATCGGGCAGAATGAAAATCTTAGTTGTTTTCATTTCAGGTTTTAACTGTCCCACTTCTGAGTCTTGGCTCACAAAGTGAAGGGTGTAGGCTTTAGACCGATACGATGGTCAAGTGTGGATTTTGGTGAATTTCACAGGCCTCCTAGAATACCATGGAGAACAGGTGTTCAGTTCCTCGAGATGTTTTACTTTACAGAAACAAAAGATAATTGACTTCTAATATAAACGCGTATATTTGAAGTCAATTATCTTGCTTTTTTGAAAATTTGAGATGTGCACAGACATCGAACTCAGTACCTCCCCCGGGTACGTTTAATCAGTTAGGCTATCGTTGCTTAGAAAATGATATGAACATTTTGAAAATTTTAGATGTGCACAGACATCGAACTCAGTACCTCCCCCGGGTACGTTTAATCAGTTAGGCTATCGGTGCTTAGAAAATGATATGAACGGAATAAAATAGGAACTAGATAGGATCCTTGGGGTACTCCAGACCAGTGAATACCCAGGCAATGTAGCCGCGTAGCGTTTGCAACTGGAGATACTTTTGCTAAATATGGCTGGTACTAACGTACGTACATTTAAAAACCTATATATTTTGTACCTGAAGACTAGAAAAAAATATTCAAACAGGACGTACCACCAGACATCAAAAAACAACCAAAAATCGAAGCAAAATTGTTGATCATTGACTTACAAAGTACAAAGCCATTGATATGACTATATATCAGATATAGATACTATATAAACTTAAAATTTAAGAAAACTAAAATAAACTACAATACAAAACAGGTAAATTTATTTACTCAACATTTCCTGAATTTCTAGCAAGGTTTTTCCTTTCGTTTCTGGTACAAAGATAGCAGTAAATACAAACGCTATTGCACAGACGCCTGAAAATATCCAGAAAGTTATGTGCCCTCCAAGTGAGGTTATAACGTACCCAAAGACAGTAGCGACACCGAAACCAAATAACCATGCTACGGTAATTGCTACAGAGGAGCCAGAACTTCTCACATTAGATTGGAACATTTCTCCAATAAAAGTTCCTGGAATTATGCCGAATCCTGAAAACATAAAAATTTGGAATTGATTAAATTTATAACACTAACAGTAATACATTTTAAATAATAAGATTTAGGCCAGAAATACCAAAACATACTTATAAAACGTACATACGAATTCGTAAATGTATTCTTAACGGTTCAAAAGTTCCTTTGTCTGGAGCAAATCTTGGAAGTGGCATCAGGGCATGCTTAACATAAAAGTAGACTTTTATTGGAACTCTATAGTTCCATACTCTATAGTTCCATCCAAGGATTTCTTTATATAATAAGCAGATTAACAAGCCGACGGGTACTGTCTATCTATGTATGAGCCTTTAGGATTCCACTCTAGGTCTCTCACAATATGTGCTATCTGACCGAGCCTGAGCCTTTTGAATCCAGCAGATGGCTCACCTGATGGTTAGTGATCACCGCCGCCCATGGACATTAACAACACCAGACTACGATGTCACTAAGGCGTTAATTGCCAGTAAGGAAGTAAGACCCTCATTCAGCTTGCAAGACAAGATTTGACCCGAAAAAACTAACATATTAACAAACATATCTAGTCTAGATGTGGAAAATAAAATGGGTACATGACATTTGAATAAGATCTATCTTAACCACTTAATAATATATGTATTTCTTATATAATGCTGTCATCTTTTCACGGATGCAAAATAAATGTATAATAATAAATAAATATCTTTGGACAACTCACACACGGCCATGGGACCAACTAAGCGTCAACTTGTTGTATGGTGATAAAAGAACTGATAAACTTACATAAATATTTTTTTATACAGACTTATATACATATTTACACACAGAATAAATATTCCTGCTCATTAAAGAAAAGTTTGACCTGGGTGGGAATCAAGCCCGTGACCTTCGGTGTAGCAGTTAGGATCACTAACCAGACCAACCGGCCTGTCATAATGTCAAATTCGTATGAGAATACCATTAATGATAATTACAAGTTTCACCTGCAAAATTGTGAATATGCTTAGTGACTCACCCATATCATACGAAATGAAGAATATAATTAATGTAACTAGGGGTAACCATTGCAGCTGGGAAGCGGAGGAATGATTTATATCATCGAGATAAAAATATACTCCCAAAACAGCCTGAAAAAGAAATATAATACTTGTTATTGTAGGCAACCACGCTCCACCAAACTGCATTGGATTTTTCCCTTTATAATTATAGGTAATAACGGCTTTTTACATTTTCCGGGTACAGGCTGTTACAGTTTTCACAATTTTTAGTTCTTTGATTATTATTACAATCTATTTCGTAGGGAGTTTCGTCAATAAAATTTGTCGCAGACTTTTCTTCTATCAAATAACTCTTGTACAGAAATCTTTTTAATTCGTGGAAGACAAAGAAAATTGGTAGGCAAATTTGCTCTCTTTATAATCTTCAGCCTTAAGCTCTACAATATTGAGCCTACTGGTAAAACAGCCATTGGTTATGAGGAATGACCTGTACAGAGTGCAATTAATGAGTTGAATTAATGGATCAATGTAATAATAGATTAAATCCATAAAATAATAAGGGGTCAAAAATGGGTTTAGGTTTTGACCAAGACAAACTATGGCAAAAACAGATCTAAGTTTAGCTTTGGTGGGTGATTGTAAATTAAATCTTCAGATGCCTTACCATCAGCTATCGATGCAATATAAGCTAGTTGTACAATATTTACTATACTTACTCGTATCTTACTATAGCAATACTACGCAGCTAGATGGCGCTATATTGTATAATTAGTAAACCTATAATAATACTACGCTAAGAGTACTGGTAGCCTTAGACTTTTTAGTAAAAATATTTCCTGATAATAGCGATGATACATACCAAACTTAAACAACAGAATGCAGTAGAGATCAGAAGTAAAATTTTTCGTCCATTTCTTTCGACAAAAAATGGTGTTATAGAACTTGCAAATAGCTGGGTTACTCCAATTATAATAGTAGCTATATTTGGTTCTATAGAAGACCCAGCTAACTCGAATATTGTGGTAGCGAAGAATGTTACAGCAATTATGCCACTCATTTGCTGAAGAATATTGAGAGTCAAGGTAATTATTAACGCCTTTCTGTTGCTTTTTATGGTAAAAATTTGAATCCATTCTTTTTTAGCGCTGATTTTTTCTTCTGTATCTTTATATGACATAATATTATCTATATCTTCATACCGTCCTAAATTATGTAAGACTAGTTTTGCAGCATTTTCATTACCTGAAGAATAGAAATTGAATATAATAAATAAATATCTTTGTACAACTCACACATGGCTACCAGACCCCAAACTAAGCGTAAGCTTGTACTATGGTGATCCGACAACTGATAAACATACATATATATTTTTAAATACACACTTATATAGATATCTACACCTAGATACACAGAACAAACGTTCCTCTTCATCACAGAAAAGTTTGACCATCCAACCATTAGACATCAAAAAATATTTCGTAGAATCCGTTGACGGCCCCCCACCGAGTGTTTTTTATCGTTTGTTCTACTTTTTATTTTGGTACCAGTTTGAAACCGGCATAGATTCTAAAAAAATTACGTTCATAAGTGTATTAAAAGTATTTACGTGAAATAATTGATTTTGAGTTTTAATTTGATCTTCCTTATCATTTAGGAGGTTTAGCGCTTATTCCAGGCTCTTAGGATTGGTGGAGATTAGTGACTACTCCAAGTGCCGGAATCTTTAGTTATTCTATCAGAAATCGATCACAATTTTATTAATATGAAGGATCTTGGCAGTGCTGCTTGAACGTTGGTTTTCCTAATGAAAGAGCTCGTGTTCGAATGTTGCAAGCACCTCTAATTTTCAACATTAAATGGGTATTACAAATCTAATATTTCTTTGGCAAAACATCTTGAAGAATTCTACACCTGAATGTTCCCCATAAAATTCTCAAATATGTGTGAAGTTTACCAATCGCAACAGGTCAGCGTGGTGGACTATTTCTGATACCTTTTACATTGACGGGAGTCCAGTGCCCCTAGACAAATGCTTTGTCTGTTAGTGTTCCCGCCAAACGCCACAAAATGTATTGGAATGACGTTTATTGCGGAAAAACAGACGCCATATTTTTCTGCATCATATGTTATTCCCAAATATTGAGCTAGTATTTGGCGGGAAAAGCAGTCTAAAGGCTCTGCGAGCTGTCTAAAACCCAGCAGTGGGATAGTTTTAAAACAACACCCGTCATTACTGGTGAAGATAATTACCTTTCATCACAAAGTACAGAGGTGTTTCTGGTATGAACAGAATCCCGATGCAATATATCATAGTGAACGCAGTGCCGACGAACCCTGTCACTGAGTACTGGAAATACGGGCCAATGGAGTACACTAGCAGGGTTCCAAAGGTACTAAAAATACCAGTTCCAGTCAGCAAAATACCTCGTAGATTTGTAGATCTGGAAATTAAAAAATATATCTTAAGGCACGGCCATCTGATCGCAAACTAAGCGCTAGCTTGTACTATGGTGATCAACTAATAAATACATTTTTATTTTTGAAGTACATACTAATATAGGTACTGGCTTTTTCCCGCGGCTACATCCTCGTGTTATACCTCCCTCTTCGCCACTTTCCACAACCCCCCCTCGTTTCCACCGTCTTAACCCCCTCAGCCAACACATACATATGTATGTCTAGTGCATGAATACAAACTGTTATGCTAATATTTTCAATATTGATGAGCCGTTAAGCATTCCAACATGTTTTATGCGAAAAAACTTAGCCTAGGTTTTTCGCAGGTTCTATTAAACCTCTGTACCAAGTATCATTAAAATAGTTTTATAGTTTTGGTGTAAAAAGATAACAGACAGATAGAACAGGCATTTATAAAGTCAAAGTTACTTTTACATTTTTAATACTAGTAAGGTATTCTTACACCTAGACACATTTCATTCAACTTTTCTTTAAAGTTTTTATTTTACGATATAAAAAAATCAATGTTCCTTCTAAAGTTCGAATCTATCTTCCTACCAAATTTCATCTAATACATACGAGTCAGCGGTTGCGGTGAAACCGAACTACTTTTTTATATATCAGTGTGAATCTGACGCAAAATTTACATAAATTATACAGTTAATTGTTTCTAATGTTAATAAACCACTTATAATTTTACTTAAAGAACCTAATTGTAAGACAGAAAATAAGCAGATGTAATTAGGAACAGGTCAAAGAAAATTTGAAGATGTAATTATAATATTTATCCTGTAACATGAATGATATATTTAATTACAGATGGCTCATGTATACTGCTGGTCTGTAATTATTGAATGAAGACGTAATTATATCAGATGTAAATAATGACAGGACTAAGTATGAAGAATCCCGTTCCATGTTTGAGGCAATGACCCTGAAATTTTAATAGGTTTGTGTATAAAAATTGGAATGTAGTAATAAATATATACTAGAGTAGCTAGCCTCTGTTTTTTGTAGGGTAAATTTCGGAGTGTGTGCAGGACTTGTTCGAAATTATTCCTCCATCATCTTCCTGCATCGAACAACCCGGCGTACAGGGCATCCATCCTTACGACGCGGGTTTCCTGCGAAGGATTGGAATAAATTCCCTGCGTCGGTGTTCCCGCCCACGTATGATATAGGAATCTTCATGAGAAGAGTGAATAGGCATTTCACTTATGCTAAGTTAAAAAAGCAGTACCCGGCGTGCGTTGCTACGGATCAACTTATCATGTGACATGGACATCATTTTGGCAACAAAACCTTTCCCAGAGAATTCTCAACAAAGTTGCTAATGACATTAATGCTCTTACTTCAACCATTTCAGAGTCTATAAAGGACAAACAAACAAACAAATATTTATTTTTATACATCTCACTGTAATTTAAGAGGTTCCTGTATAAAAAAAAACACATTATTAATTTAATGTAAATTAGAACGGTTTTTTGGTCAAGGAATTGAATAAGTTTTCATATTCGACTAATTGTAATTCTGTGAATGAGTGAAATTGTATTAAAAACACAGAAAATTAACAAGTATAGTGAGATTTAGCTTTGATAAGCTCAAAAATATTTCCAAAAATGATTTCACGTGAAATTTCACCTGTTGGGTTGTTTAAAAATTGTAATTAAAATGTCGTATATCATATCTTGACACGCCAGTTGGTCGAGTGGTTAGTGAACCTGACTGCTATATCGAAGGTCGTGGGTTCAATACCCACATAGGTCAAACTTTTCTGTGATGAGCAGGAATGTTTGTTCTGTGTGCTTTGTTTAAATATCTACATATATAAGTATGTATTTAAAGATATATGTAAGTTTATCCGTTATCTGATCACCATAGCACAAGCTAACGCTTAGTTTGGGGTCAGAAGGCCGTGTGTAATTG
>DWJZ01009161.1:0-10871 GCA_018249125.1 Asbolis capucinus
AAATTAGTGCAGAGACATTGGTGCCTGTGGTTATCCTGAAGTAAGTTTTAAATAAAGAGACCATCTACACAAACCAGTGTATTACTATGCCCAACCCTCTGCCGTAACAGTATTAATCTAAGTAGTGATAGGCTAATGGTTTGAACCTTTAATTTCACAACTTCGAAGTTGTTTATCATTTGCTAAGAAGAAGGAAAACATTGGTGGAAACCTACACTCTTGATAGTTCTCCATAAAGTTCTCGAAGATGTTTGACAACCAATCTGCACTCGGCCAGCGTGGCGGACCATGACCTGTACCTCTCACATGGAGACAGGAGACTTGAGTCCAGTAGTGGAACAATTATAGGTTGCAGTCATTGGATAGTAAAAAAACTGTACAATAAAAAAATCACCTCAATTAAATACTCTGTTCTACTGTAATCTTTAGTTATTAAACTTGTGCAGTAAGGCATATGTACGTAGTTAAAAAATATTGGACGTTATCACCGACCGACATTCATAGTGATCTATATGCACTGATACGTGAATCACAGAGGTCCGAGTATGGTCATATAGTTAGTCGGCTTGATCCGTCCACATGCCACATCCAATGCTGTCGGTCATTCATGGTCGCATGGCTGTAGACGAGGGCCCACGCGCACCGATGGGACAGGATGTGTCGCAGCAACTAACATTTGTTCACAATTAACACATAATAATTAATATTAATTGTATTGTACATAAGTGTATTTTTAAAATGTACACGAATAAATGAATTTTGACTTTGACTTGAAATGTTCTTTATGTAATAGAAAATAAGTCTGGCCATATCAAGAATAACATGCATCAGCTGCACAGGGGCGCCACAAACTAGACTTTACTCTTACTACTAAATTGTTAGTAAAATGTATAGATATTATTCCAATTCATAGAATATTATAGAGTGAAGGGGAAAATAATAAAATAAAATATCAAAAATATAATAATTATTAGTCCGACATGCCAATAAGCCTAAGTAGATCCGTGAATAACGATATGACGGAGGTGTACAGCATGTAGGCCGCCAGAGCGTAGTCCTCTTCGTTGAGTTGTATAGTTTTGCCGCCCAGGATCATTTGTATTTCTATTACCAAAAACTGTAAATAAAAATAATGCAATTTAAAATAATATTTAATAACTTACAATTTGTATAAGTGGATAGTTAAAAAGCAGTAACTGTCTAATAGTTTGAAGGTGGGTCTCCTGAACTGGGAGGTGCTGCGTTCAAGTCCTGCGATCTGCTGCAATTCTCAAAGTTATCTGCATATTATAAGTTAATTATCACTTGCTTCGGCGAAGGAAATGTAATGAAAAACCTGAACTTCTGAGAATGGCCCATAGAGCTTTCGAACTTGCGTGTAGTCTACCAATCCGACAGCCCCAAGCCCAGGTGGGAGACGAGGCTTTTAATGATGATGATGAGAAAAGAAACTCCAGAATAGTAACCTACGGGATAATGGGGTATACCAGCAGTAGGATAGAGTGTGAAATAGAAACTAAACTTATTGATAGTACAAGTGGGGTGCGGTTATTGTAGTAGTTCTAGTGGTGGCCGCCTGGACGACTGTGCACCTCGTACATATAGTTCACTCTGCACGCACTACATGGTGTTCCACTAGATAAATGAGGATCCTGCATCACGCTGTTGACACTTTATAAGTATGTGAGGTCTCTGTACCGTAGTTTAATTTTAACAGCACTGTACAACTAAACATTGAGCTAAGGGGCCTCCCCCTGGCACCACGCATCTAGGATGTTCGCCATAACAGTGACTGTCGCTTCAGTTACAAAAAAATAATAGTGGAAAATCACCGCGACTTTATCACATCAATAGCTCTTGTAACATTCGTAAGGATCACATTTTGGTCACATTTTGATTGCATTTTTGAATTTAGTATTACTATGATGTACGACATGGAGACCGACAATATCAATGTACGAAATAACAAAGTTATATACATGGATGTGTGTGGCTACCAAAGATAGCTGATTAAAAATTTATGATATTAATAATAATTAAAAACGGTTCATTATTGTTCTCCATTCAAATTTAGGAATTTAAAAATTATTGAATTAATAAACGTCAGAACTAATATTGTTTCGTTAAAACTCCTTTTTTATTGACATGTTATTATAAAAACAAACAGAACGGAACTAAAAAGTCAGTTATTAATTATAAATTATTTAAATAAACAAACTTCATATTCAAACTCTTTGTAACATTGAACTTTCATATTTTGTCACCGTGAACACACTTTTGTAAGTAAAACAAAGTGATTTAATGAGCGTGATAATGAGTTGATCATGACCCAAGCGTGAGACAGGCGCCGTACAAGCGCCGCACTCACCACGGCTTCTATCACGGCGCCGATGACGAGTCTGGCAATTTGTAACGGTTGCGGGTACTCCTTGGTTATAAGAACCGACACAAATATTATTGCTGAAATCGCCGAGAACGCAACAGTGATGACGACCAGATATAAGTACCAGCGTGTGAAATCAAACTGAAATTAATAAAAAGTATATAAACAGGCCCTCCTTCATTCTCTCTCACTACACTAAACTGAGATACCGTCATACTGTGACCGACTCCTGTTGGACAACAATTCCGGCGACCTCTATTTCGCCAAAAAGTTTATTTATTTATTATGTCTCTACCAGGGCTATTTATTAATATAATTGTTCGGAATAATAATAACGCGTCTTGTTGAAGCATCGAGCTGGCCGTCACCTATCCTGCTTGTCATATTAAATGTGCATTATTAAGGTTGGCATTATAGCAAAAACTATAAAATATTCATACTGTAATTGGTGGGTAGGTGCGCTACCCGCCTTACCCTACACCCCCAGTGCCAGAAAACAATAGCAAACATTTGGAACGCATGCGGCGCCTACAATAATAATAAATCCAATCGGTCCAGTAGATTCGAAGCCAATTCCCCCAAACAAACAATCTTTCCTCTTTTGAATAGGACCAAGGCTGTTTATCAATATAATTATCAGAATATGCTTCGAAACTACTGCATCGATTTTCAAAATTCTTTAACCATTAGAGTCCTACATGGTCTCTAATGAACACAGTCTATACAGTTTCTTTCAAACTGTTAGCGGCCCCAATGAAACTTTGATGGCGTACCCCACGTGGGACAACAAAACCCTCACATCCCTTATAACAGCCGTAGTCACTGCACTTTTATCGAGGACGTCATTATCTACAAATAAGTTGATACGTAGGTAGAAGCCATACCATATATCTAACTGTAACAATAATCTCACAATAGCTACTTTTTGGTTCTGCCGAAGCGAGCCGAGCGCTGGTTCTAGTTTATTAATAAAACGCTTATATACTACTATGCTCCCATTCGGATTCCCTGTATTTTATAACACGACTAGGGTCCACCCACGGCTTCGTCCGCCGTGGTATGTTTAAAAAAAATGTTTGTAGTTTTAATATGTTTGTTTAGAAGCTATACTCATATGTGTATAAGTTTTTCCCCCGTAAATTCCGACCCCTCGGGAGTTCCGGGATAAAAAATATCCTATACGTTAGTCCAAGTTATCTTCTATGTGTGTGCCAAGTTTTATGAAAATCGGTTCGGCAGTTTTAGCGCGAAGGAGTAAGAAACAAACAAACATAGAAACTTTCGCATTTATAATATTACTAGGATTAAAACGGAGCTAAACAAGGACTTGTCGCTCGTCATGGTTACCTGTGGGCTGGTCGATACTTATCTACTTGCATTGGGAGTCGGAGCTCTCGCAGACAGGGTTCCTGCCGACCCAGCTAAACTCCAGGGTCACGATGGTAGTGCCCCTCACAAACTAGTCTCTCCCCATAACTGAAGATGACTACTGGAGCAACACGTTACTCCATTGTGGGGGAAGGTATCCGAAGACTAGCTCTCTGCAGCGTGGCCGCGCTCAACTATTTTTTAAATAATAATATAATTTGACGTTCCCCTGCCCAGGTCCCCAGTGAGGAGTTAGTTAGATGGCTCGTGCGGAGACATATAATTCTTACACTGGTACAGGCGAGGACGAGGCAGACGAAGACGACGGCGCCGGTAGCCAGGATGGCGTAAAATATTAATGATGTCCGGTATCTCGCTGACAGGCCCCCGGCCAGCAAGGAGAAAGCTACTACCTGTAACACAGAAAACCATACTGCAAAACTACCTGTAGTGTCCGCAATTTTTACCGACTTCAAAAAACGAGGAAGTACTCCATTCGTGTGTTTCTTTTTATTTTTTTATTGATGTTACCTCAGAACTTTTTAGTGACTGAACCGGTTATGAAATTCCTTTTTGATTAAAACCTGGTGCTTGTGATTCGGTCCCATTTTATTTTGAGCGACATCTGACATGAGCGACATCTGACATGAGCGACATCTGACATGAGCGACATCTGACATGAGCGACATCTGAGCGGTTTGAGCATTATTCCTTTTAATGTTTTTATTTTTCGTTTTCCCTCTTCGCTTTTTACTGTGTATACCGATTTTGATGATTTCTTATTTATTCATAAGGCATTGTTATATAATTTCGTGTAAGTTTGATCAATATCTGACGGATTGTCTTTGAGTTATTTTTAATAATGCGTGTTTAATTGGCTGGACTACGATCTTTTCATTGAATTAGTTGTCGGAGTCACTTGAAGTCGGTTTTTTTAATGACAATTACAAGTTTTTTTGGCCAATGAATCGAGTAACCTAGATTTAATTACCGAAAAAAATATGACTTCGTGAAATATTGAGAAAATTGGAAGCAGCTGTATGTATACTTCGACTAACTGTAACTAAAACAAACATTTGGTAAATAAGCTATTTAGTAGAGAGAATACACATATCGGATTCACTTATAACGCTTTACAGCAAATGGAAACATGGTTGACAAAATCTTGTATCATTGGACTAAGCTGTATGCTGCTGCTGAATATTAGTCAAAACGAAGCATCGTCTGGGTTAGTTGAAAAACAAATCATCTGATAATATTACTTACAGTCAATGCCAGAATGATTAAGCAGCATGGCATAGTTCGTGAACACGCGCTGCAGTATATAGCGTAGTGCGTCGTGAGAGCCAGAATTCTGCGAAAAAACAATCGCTATGATTGCAACCGGCAACTGTCCTCCTGCCGGCCCGGGGACTCCTCTACTGTACCAGGGACACAGGCCGAGGCCAGCACACTTGCCGAGCTCGTAGTACTCAACACACTTTCAAGATCTATGTATACGGCATACTGTCACGAGTAGAAGTAAAAATAATGAGTTAATTTCGTTCACCGAAGCAAAATGCTATACAAAAATAGCTGTGCAAATTAAAATAGTACATACTCGCACAAATAATTATCATAAGTCTATATGATGTCGGCGGAGTGTGAAGCAGATTGACAGACGACGGGTCAAGAGCACGGCGTATTAGGTGTGACGTCAGTGTGCTCGCAGTGCGGTCATTTGTAATTGTATTATTCAATCGACCCTGAAGACTGGCCTTGGATATATTTTCATATGAAATAAAACAACGACAATGGTGCCAATTGGATTGTCTCGACGGTTCATTTGGGGGCTCCTGAAGTTAACTCTTGGACATTGGACGGATATTTATGTTACAGATAAATGTTACATCTTGATAGTTCGTGTTACCGGCTCTTATTTTATGTTATCCATGAATGCTATGGGACTTAAAACTGTTTTGTCATGTTTAAATTATTTGAGGTATCTTACTTACATTCCACATATTAAAAATATTAAGTAGTGTCTAAGAAACATCACTTTTAGAGAGGGTCTGAAACAAAATGTAATCTTATGTATCGGTCATCTGATTCCTCGTGGAAATTAGTTGACAACTCTAGAAGTAGAAACGTCGGCTAGAGGCATGACGCAAGGAGATAAAGAATATCTTCTCTGTGCGTTGGGAAGTGTCCGTCCAAAGCCATTAATTAAAGGGGACGCCGCGGTAGCAGAGGGTACATTTTGAAGACGTCATTTGTCATCTCCTCTTTTATTTCTTAATTTATGGGGTCATCTCATCATTAACTCTGCTTGCTTCAGAAATATTATGATTCTTTCTTTTCTACACATCTACAGATCGATGTCATGTTACGATGAATATAAAGATATATCGTATCATCATCAGCCAGCCCCTCGTTGGTGACGTCCTGCCTGGCGTTGGTAATTCCATGGACGACGGTGCTACTTATTATAACATTACAATATGGTCTGGAGTACAAATAATATTGTAATATTTAAATAATTTTCCAAGTTCACGTGAAGAAAGTTCCATTACGTGGTCAGGCAGGTGCATTCGGCGGATGCCTGCACTATACAACTTCAATATAGAACAATTTATTGTAGACTGTGCCGTAGATCAAACATACAGCCAGAACTAAGTCCTGTTTCCAATGATGTATGCCCCATCAGCTACTTATTGAACCTTCATAATCTTTTGATTTATTGGATTGCCAAATTTAAAAATAACTAAATAATATAAATCCTCTACCAACCCGCACTGGAACGACCCAGCCTTGGCCTCTCAGTCATAAGGAGAGATCGGTAGGCATCACGAGTGGCCCTTTCAACCTTATATGAAGTTAATTATTTTGGCATTATCGACTCATTCTAAGCACTTCTAGGAGAATTTTACCAACAATACGATCACTCACGAATAGCGTTCCTTTCTAATCAATACAGAGAAATAGTTCCCTATTACCATATTAAATCAACAAAATAGAATGTACTCAATACATATATATATATTACCTAATAATATTACCTAATAAAGCCGATTAACTGATTTTTAATATTATTTTTTGATTCAGAAGCTGTAGAATAGGTTGACAGCTATTAGCATTGTCTTTATAAGTACCGCGTTATTAAATCATCCTCCTAATAATGTTCAGTGTTCAATGTGCTGCGACCTCGTTGATAATGTTGCCATTTTATGGCTCGTCAAAGTAATTTGAAGTGGCTCTTTTAAACGATAAAAAAGACTAAATTTATTTATTTATTTCTCAACACAATATGACATTATTATTTCGAGACATTAACTCCTGTTAGTAAACTTTGTAATTTTGTTGTTTGCATTTCATCGAAAACAGGCAATAAAGTTTAATTTAAGTGCCAGCAATACCAAACTCGGCAATAACTTAGGTAGTTGTTGCTAACTGCGCATTGACGCTATGCCAGTGTATCGTGTTAACATTTATGGAGATTTAAACAGATTAAGTACCGACTGACTTCCGCTTTCGCTTAAGAAGCCGGGTACAACCATTATTGTTTTGGCTTCATTACAACAATTACCACAATAAGGCACGGGTTGCGTATAGCTGAGGAGACCTAGAACGTAGATCATTACGTTTCCTTGTGCGAGCTAGTGGCGGAGTTACCTGATGGTAAAAGGTAAGCATGGACACGTCACTGATATGTTGTGAACCAAGTAAGACCGTGTTCATAGCCCTGCGGCTCGTTTCGATTGTGAGAATGTCCTGCCGATAAACAGGCCAACACTGCCGACAAACAGGCCACTAGTTTGGCAGAAAGTATAAAAAAATATAATTTTACATTTGTTACATAATTTCTTTTTAAATATTATTGAAACATAAAGCAACAGCGGACGCGGTCGATAGAAGGATGGGTGACCGCTAGTGCCAAAAATTGAAGACCGCCTCTGTGCTTCGAAGGGTACCTAAAGCCGTCGGTCCCTGTTGTCATTGTTAGAAAGAAATCGTCAAGACATGTCAAACCCGTTGGACGGCATGAAACTTACGAAAATTACGTTAGCCACTAACCCCCCTCACCAATCCGAATTGTGTAGTATGCTCTAGGTTTCCTCAGTATGAGGAGAGACCCGTGTTGAACAGTGGACCATCAACCGATTCAATGCAAACCACTTACGAGAATATACATAGATTGTCGGCTCATTTATCGGCTATTACACTAAAAAAGAAGTACTTACATTGATAGAAATGTAGCAACAATTCCACAAGTTAAAGCGATCATGACAAATAAAATCATAAAAACCGTTCTGACGAAACTACTGCGGTTTTGAGGAGCAATAGCAGAATCTGGATTGTAATATCCTACGAACAAGTTATGAAATTATGAAGGATGGTAGTCAAGTTGAGTACGACCCGGTTGTTGTCATTAAACAGCAGTCGATGAGTCATGTCGGGGGTCATCGGGCAGTTTAAAATAAAAAATATGAAAGCAAATTTGATATGTAATTACAGCGAACGGGGTGAATGCCTTTACAGACATCCCGAAGCTTAGAAGCGTTCAAGCGACCACCCATAACACGACCGACCGTTCCGCTGTTGCTTAACTTTTCCGATCATTTAAGATAGTCACATGCCGTCGGGCCCTGAGCGCTTTAAAGGGGAAGACTGGTGGAGTATTTTTAGTTATGAGGAGGGACTTATATCCTTTGCTTCATTATTGCAACCCATTATTGATCCACTATGGGGCGCGGGTCTCCCAAAACAATGTAAGGGAGTACAGGCCACAGTCCAGCACGCTGGTCAAATTGCGGATTGGCAGGCTTCATACACCTTTCAGCATTTTAAGGGGAACTCAGAGTTACCCTTCAAGAGAGAGAGTAGTTTAAGAGAGATGTTTTCCTTCACTGAAGCATGTGATAATTAATTTTTAAAGAACACATACCTCACTTTCAAAATTAAGAGGCGCGCCACAGCGTTGAACCCAGCATCTCCCGTTCGAGAAACCAACTTACAACCCGTTAAGCTATCACTGCTATCTAACCTAATTTTTAACCTTTGCTAAGATAAAGCTAAATACAAACATACAAAATTTGACTGGTCACTGGTTACCTCAGTTTTCATACTGACCCGAATCATACTGTGGAAAGGTTGCAAAGGGCGCGTTAGGGGCAATGGGCGAGGGCTGTAGCTGTGGTGCTCCAAAATACGTTTCAAATACGCGCAATGCTATATATGTATTCTCGAGTCCTTTTTCATTTTTTTCATTATCCTTAACATTTTGTTTCTCATCATCACATTTGTATATAGAAACACACGTATCGGCTTCTGCTAGTCTTTCTTTAGCCACATCAGTCATGTTATCAATACAATCTTTTGATGTTTCCACTTTTGAATCTCCCACTTCAATGGTGATGCTAGATTTTGTTTCAGAAAGTAAAACATGTTGCTTTTCATGATCTCTTTCTGGTATTTCGTTATCACTCATCTAAACCACCTATACAAATGTTAACTGGCGTTGATTAATATTGCTGTTATTATTGCTGTTATTATAATTATAATACAAATTAAAATTGCAAAACTATAAGAATCTGTCACTTGTCTGTATATATGACATTATTTCGGAAAGAATGTAACAGAATATTTATTGTAGGTTTTAAATACAGATAAATTCACACTTATAGGATATTAATAAATGTCACTAACTGCGAAGATGAAAAATAACATTAGAAAATAAAGTAAATGGTAGTAAATCATATGGAATCAATTATCAATACTGTTTAATATTTGAGTTTCTGTTTCTTGTGTTTTAAGTGGTTATATCGGCCATTTAAAACACGCTCCGAAAGATATATATCAACCCACTCAAAAGATAGGCTCGAAATATTACCGCCTGCAGCTTCTGGGCGTAGAGGTATCCTTGAATGTAAGCTTAGAGCTCTGCAATCAATTACAGTCTGGATTGGAATGGTTGAACTGTGGAATTCTGTTGCATTGTATACACGTGTGTGTGTGGATCATTGGAATCGATGGGTGCTTGGAAGCTGATTGATGACCCTAAATGTTCTGAGAGCAGTCTTCAAAGCCCCGAATACATTTTGGAGAGCGCCCAGGAATAGCACTATATCATTCCTCAATTCTTCCCCACCATCAAACCAACTAACGCACGGTCGGTACCTATCCCTTCGTCTTAAAGATCGTATACGAATGTTGAGCTTTGTGTTCTTTCGTTATGAGTAACCGTGAAGGACTGGAATAAGTTGTCCCCGTCCATGTTTTCGTTCGATTACAATGTCAACATTTTCAAGTAAAGAGTAAATGGACGTTTGGCAAATTAGTTCAATTTACCATCTGGATCTCATCTCCGCTTCCTATCAATTGTCCGCTCTCTGGCTGGGTCATAGCCAAGTACTAATGCGGCTCCTGTAATAAACGGAGAGAATAAATTTCCATTGCCTGCCATTACCTACGTAATTCTAAAAAGACCTTACAAATTCTAACATTAGAAACGATGGTTTTATATAATACTGTATAGAACTACGTAACGTTAAAAAGATATCAAATTCTCCATTTTAGGGCGCAGAAATTCAAATGAAATAAAATTGTAGACTTTCACCAACCTCTTTGAAAGAAATAGGTGTTTTCGTTCCTCACTAAAATGGTAATGAGGAAACGCTCTCTCCGGAAATAATACGAGCACTTCAGTAATGCGGCAGCCGGCATATAATGTACATTGATAAACTTTATTATATACTGTTTTACGACATTTTCTCTTAATTGTGATTTGGGTGGCGCAGGAAAGATATACATATCTGTAAGCCGACGTGCTGCCGACTGTCTGACTGGCGTACACTAGACTCTTTGGTCATTAGCACCTACTGAGGGCTCCTCAGTTAGGAGGCTGGACTCGTGTTCATTAGTTCACTGGGCCACAGTTACAATTTAATGCCCTATGTTATTAATTAAATGAAGCTCAGATATGTTTGATCTTTTCAAGTATTCATTCTAACGTCTATATTTTACTTATATAGCATTATGTCCTTTTCTTTATAATGTGTCATCTTCCTTCTAGAGGTTAATAATCAGGCCACCTACTCTGGGGTCCGGGTTCGAATTCCAAGGCGCGCACTTCCGGATTTTC
>DWJZ01009162.1:0-10871 GCA_018249125.1 Asbolis capucinus
ATTCATTATAACTCCAGCATTGCTCGGCAAACACGTACAGGCGCGGTTTCAATTCAATTATGCATTTCGACCGAATTACTTCCCTAACTTTTTAATTATAAGTCCATCTAGAACATCCCATTATTGTGCAATATAAGTTATTTACTGTGTACTTCATAAAAAAAATTTTAATATTTATAAGCATCAATAAAATAAACATGCCACCTGATGGTGAGTGGTAATATACATACATACATCACCTCAACCCATCACGGCCCACTATTGAGCACAGATCTCTTCTCACCATGAGCAGGTCAAGGCCGTAGTCCACCACGCTGGCCAAGTTCGGATTGGCAGATTTCACACACCTTTGAGTTTTGCAAACTCCCCGGCATGCAGGTTTCACCGAGTGACATTTAAATGCTTAAAACACACATAACTCCGAAAAGTCAGAAGTGCGCGCCCTGGGATTCGAATCCGGATCCCCCGAGTACGAAACCGAATTCTTAACTACTAGGCTCTCCACTCTCAAATATACAAACAACATAAATATAAAATATATTTACTTAATAACAGTAATATATTAAGTATTCATAGTATTTCACATATTCATAGTAATTCATAATAATTCACACCCTCCTTCGTCTTCCTTCCTTAAATAACGCACCTTGGATTAGATAACACTAAATTGATAACCATTGGGGATCGAAAGACCTCGAATGGAGACCACGTCTCGGAAAAAGGAGCACAGGCTGAACCTCGACCAGGTGGACTGATGACCTGAAGAAGACAGCGGGCATTCGCTGGATTACAAAAGTTCAGGACCGGTCAGTAGTGCAAATTAGGAGAGTCCTATGTCCAACAGTGGACTGATGGACGAATGGATGAAATTGATAATAAACGTGTTCCCAGCGCAAAGGATACGGGGCGTGTTTTATGCCCTATTTTTGTTTTTCTGGATAAATATGATTTTTCAGAGCAATTGTATAATTAAAAAAAGATACGCCTTTTTTTTAGGTATTATATCATTAACATGTGCTAGTGCATTGGGAATTAAAGCTCTGGTGTTGCCGCATGATATTTCCTACTATGACTCCATTGTGGAGAGTATTGTTCTATCACCGGCTAAAATATTTTTGGCTAAGGTTGGTAAATCAGCACCTGAACAGAAAGTTGGAGATAAGGTGATAAGTTAATGTTCATAGCAGGGGTCGGCACCCGCGGCCCATTTGCCACTGCGATGCGGCCCAAATAGACCGCATCTACAAAACGCAACATTGCGTTTCTTGTGACCAAAGACATATAAAATGTAGCCCGCACCAATATCCTTAAAACATTTGTGGCCCTCACATAAGAAAAGATTGCTGACCCGTGGTCTACTGGTATAAACAGTGATAGCCTAATGGCTTGAACATTGGTATCTTGAACAAGATCCTGATTTTAAATCCTACACATATCTCTTTTTTACAGAGCCGTTTATTATAACTTGCTTGTGAAGGAAAACATTTGCACGACTTCATGACGATTTGTGAAAGCTACTAATCAGTCCTTGATCAGCGTGGCGGACTAGGGCTGGTGCACCTCTCATTGCGTGTGCCCAAGCCCAGCGATGTGATAGTTACCTTGTATTAGGCTATTCCCCACTCCTAATAATTCTTACATAATTATTCCTTTAAACAACATTGATAATCATCGTATTCTAAGCAGGAAGTTAAATAATCCCAAATTTTTGCAGAGAGAAAAAATGTCTTGTATTTTTAGAGACAAGGAAATGTAGATACAGAATAATATTATCATTCACTCAGTAATTCTACGCCTATTGAGTGATGGCGACTGTTCCGGTCCATTTCAATTAGACCGCAGTCTGAGCGGAGTCTTTCCGTTCCCGGGAGATTGGGCGCTATAACTCAAGATGGAACTCTTTAGACTTTATCAAAGAATTCACTTAAATATATATATTTATATTTATTAAATTAATTAGTAAATTCATAACTCAAATAGGGACTTTGTATTGTAAAATTTTGACATTCGATAAGACTTTATTTTTTCGACTTTTGGTTCCTAAGATGAAATAAACAGTTTTCATTTCATTTCATTTCGATGTAAATTCGAATGCAATTTTGAGAAAAAAAATATTTTCAGAAGAAGCACGTAACATTACAAGCATCATAATTATAGGATTATTTACTGGATTTTGTTTTCTGTAAGTCATAAGTCATTTTCGTAGTGATTTTAACCCGGGGGATTTCGATAGTAAGCAACCTAGTTACGAGTAGCCAACAGCGGTTGTTAATGTCAACTAATAGTCGTTAAACTATGTCGGAGGCATTGAAATAAAACTTCCCACATTTGGGCTTGCCATTAACCCTTTCGTCAATCGGCACTGGAGCAGCGTAGTAAAGTATGTTTTGGGCCTCCTCAGCAACGAAGAGAGTCCCATGTTCCTCAGTGTACCATGTACCCAGTAGCTTGTGTATCCAGCTTCTGGCCCAAGGGGTACAGTGGACCAAGAAGGAGAGCAAATTTATTTCTCGTCGTTGATGTGTAAAAATATGTAAAAAATGTCATCTTACGTTTGTTTCCATATATCAAGAAAACTCAGTGGCCGAGTGTGTGTCCCAAACTAAGCACTTTTGCTTGTACTTTGATATACAGACAACCGATAAACATTCATGTATATTTATAAATACAGGCATATTTAGACAAGCAATATAATATATTTTTATAAGACCCCGACACGGAACAAATATTCCTGATTATCACTGAAAAGTTTGTCCTGGGTGGGGATCGAATCCATTACCTTCAGCAGACCAGTAGTTCAGTTCGCTAACCACCAGGCTAGTCATATACAACGAAAACCTGTACACAACCAAACTTCGGGGTGTCCAGCAGCCTCATTCAAGTACGTACTTAATCTTGCTTATTTCATGACATTCGTTAGGCTATTCACTATTCCCCAAAAGAATTAAATGTTTTGAATTTTAAAAAAGTTTAAACGAAAACAAGTACAAAAACTTTAGTAAGGCTATATGTAACTGTATAAGGAATACTCTCAGTAATTGAGGTTGGTACATCAGCTTCAGCCGCCATTACGAACCCACCCAATAAATGGGAAAGGTGGCATCAATCCCAATTTGGTTCGGTACTTATTACTAATACTATTGTTACGCACTTGATTTACTATTTGTTGTATTCACTATTCTTTGCTTTTGTAGTTAAGTAAAGTAAAATTGTTAACTTTACCTTTAGAAATTGTGTATTACGCTCTGGATATAAGGGCAACGTCTCCGTTCTTTTGAGGGCACTACAGTGGCGAACTGTCTCCAGAACATTGCTTCTGGAAGTTGGAAACGTCATCACCTGTATACGATGAGGAGGTATTTCTAAGTTCGTGATAAAATTGTTTCAACTCATTCATGGTTCATATTCTGTTTGTTTGGCCCAATTTAATTGTCTGAATTATATTTCTATTTTTTTTTTTACATAAATTCTTCTAACTTCTATTTTTTTTTGTATAAAACATCTGGATAACATTTTAATGACTTAAGCAGGTCGACAGACATACGTGCCGTGTATAATACTTTGATATGGGTCAGCTGAAGGTATATGGTCGCAGAAAGAACTGATTACTCAAAAAATTCTCTAGTGCAGAAAATATAAAAAAGGAGCTGGAAAGCATAAAATATGTTTTCAAACAACAAAGGTTAATGTTGACATCTTCCGTAGATGTCACTACACACTTCTGATCTAAAAAAAGAAAATTGGAAAGAAGAATAACTAAAGATAAAAACATATAACAAACATTAAGCCTATTTACGGTGATCATCTTCATCCATTAACAACAGTAATGTCAAAAATATAGCAGAGGTGCTGATATTATTTTTGCCTTACTAATTGCTTTATTAAAAATAATCCTTTTATTTTCTACTTTGTCAAAGCCAGGCAAGCAGAATCCTCTGGTGAAACTGTTGGTCACAATTGAATGTTAATTAAAAACGGTTGGAAAACGTAGTGGTATAATCATGAGTTAATACTCTGATATCATAATTATGAAAATATACATGTATCATATAAAATTATGGGAACTGTACTTCTCCAGGTGATGTGATGTTCTTGTTGATGAGGTAGTAAAGACGCGCGACTAAACCACTGAAAATGCCGAAGTTACTGTGGCACGATCTGAAATAAGAAGTGTCACATGTCAAAAGCACACTAAAGGGCTCTTAACAGAGTGGCTTAGCCGATCCTTAGTAAGCAATAGAAGATGGTCGCTAGTGGCAATTTTTCAAACACGCCTTCATGCTTAAAAATTTCCTGATCTGAAATGGCCTAATGGCTTCCCCATTCAGCACTAGAACTGCACATTGAAGAAGGACGGTAGATTCTAAGACAGAAAAATAGACTTCTGCGCTATAAAGCAAAATTGGATCTTACATTTTGCCCTGTAAATTTTCAAAAGTCTTAATGGTGGTCCCTTTTCGACGACAGTGACTGCGTAATTGAATTTCTTATTTCCATACAACTCAGTTTATACTGGATGTAGATTATATTACTTAGTGGCTGATGGCACTCGTACACCGTCTACTCCAACTAAATCTGAACCATTATGTGATAACTATAATAAGTAAGTTACAATTAGTAAGTATTTTGAGAGTTGGTTGATGACTGATGAGAGACTGAATGACGGACGTACAAAGCAGTCTCATTAATAAGGACACATTGCTTCCCCCCTCAAAAAAGTAACCTGAAAGTCGACATTATATCAGGAGATTTTGACTATTCTGCAGAACATTAGGATATTGACGCAAAGCTGATGTTTTCTCCTGTGGAAAGTCCGGAGCTTAAGTCCGTGGAACTGGTCCAAGCTATTTTACTGTCCTGCAAGATATCATTCTTTCAGAATTAACCCATAATTAATAGTATCAAAACTGTAAAATGGCCAGGTTTGGAAAGGACTTAAGCTGTTCGCTTCGGTTGGAAGGCATTGGAGTAAGAATTCAACACCTCACTTCACCGCTCACACCGGACATCAGTCGCACTTCTATTCTATATACTTTTAACACGGGTTCATCGCCGCGTTCTGTGGGGACGCTTAATGTTCCCGTGCCATCTACTGCCCCCACGACATCACGGACAGTTGAAGGAGTTTGGCCGCTCCCCAGGCATTGCACCTCGCCTGGCGGGAGATCTCCCCTTTGCTAAACATAAGACATTCCTCTTCATAAGCCTGTAGCACGCATTCGAAATTAGAACGAACGTATTTACTGAACGCCAATACCGACATCGTACGACACTTAGCAAGAGCTACGTTTGACGTCACGCAAAGCCTGATCAAAGAGAAAAGGCTTAGTAAGTTATTTGCATGTTATTTGTATTGTATGTACAGAATAAATTAAGCCTCCTAGCTTCTCCCGTGTTTCAGTAGTTTTGAGTATTCATGGAATGTGTATGAAAGTTTGACTTGAAAGGTATATTCTAAGGTTTGATATGTGGTTCCATGTTTCCTGTGGTTGTTAAGGTACTATTAATGTGTATGTACTGGTGTGGGTATCTCAAAGGCTACGTTGACTAAACGATCTATTGCATCCATTATCAGATCTTTTCCCCAAAAACTACGATTTGAATGAACCAGGAGTGATATTGGGTTCTAGATTACTAATATGATTCCCGGCGGGCCACAGCACAATCGCAAAAGACATTACAACTAAAGTAGTGAGATAAAAAATACAATCATGTGAACATTACGTTTACTTTTAACCTCCTCTTTGAAATTTAGAAGCGGTGATAGCCTAGTGGTTAAGAATTCGGTATCCTGCATGGGGGGTGCGGGTTCAAATCCCAGGGCACGCACTTCTGACTTTTCGGAGTTATTTGCGTTTTAGACATTTAAATGTCTATGACGTTGAAGGAAAACATCGTGAGGAAAACTGCATGCCGGGGAGTTTGTAAAACTCAAAAGGCGTGTGAAGTCTGCCGATCCGCACTTGGCCACAATGGTGGACTATGGCCTTAACCTTCTCATTCAGAGAAGAGACGTGGTCAATAGTGGGCCGTGATGGGTTGAGACGATTGGTGATGATTGCAATTTAGTTTTTATAACACACCTCGGTCCCTGATAAAGAAAATATGTAACCGTGTCAAAATACGTGGATCAGGGGTAATGGTTTACGCTCATTAACCCTTTATTTGACAATATACGCAATTCGTTCCGCAACCGAATGAACAGTCTGGAACGGGAAGGTGAATTTCGCAATATTATCAGCAAAACGTGACAAATGGGTGTTATATAATCTGCAATACGTCATTTTCCTTCTTGTTTATTACGATTGGGAATATTAAGTAATTTGAATTGATGGGATGTTTCATGCATGAGCTGAATACAAATGAATGTAATTTCTGTTTTAATTAACTTATGTATTATATCGATACTTAAGTAACTTTACTAAATGATATTGTTTTAAGTTTAAACATTATTTTAGAATATTGGATGGCTCTATAGCCTAGTCGATAATGAACTGCCTGTGAACCTGGATTCTGTTCCTAGCCGGTACAATTCTTCGTGTAACAGGTTATGTAAATTTCGGGTCTTTATGTTTTCTATTCATCTTCAACTCAAGGAATCTGGGCTGGTCTGGAAGTCCGGGAGGTATGAATGTTTTGCTATGGTATTGGTATATGACATTAAATAGTTCGACTCATAACACTACTTCTAAAGCTAATGGTTTTACTTAATTTCCATTACTGAATTGTAACATTCTAAATATGTAATTAGACCACACCACATTACTAGGAGTCCGATCTATTTAAAACATTTTGGAAGATCTTAACATTACTTAACAATTGATTATTGTAGTATTGTTTTACAGGAATGTAACTGTTATTCTAGAGCTAGCTTTTTCCCTCAACTACGTTAGCTTGGAACAATTTATATCTCTGACTCCACACCTCCCCCCCACACAGGTAGAAATTTTAAAAATGCTAGAACAAAACTTGCTCCTGTTTTAAAGTGGACGAATAGAAATTCTTATTTTTGGTTATATCATCGATAACGACGTACGTTCCATATACATTTTCATTTCCAATTTAACTCGTTCTAGCCTTTTATCGCAATAAAAGCAGCCTATTCTTTTCTCGGGTTGTATTCTAACTTTGTACCAATTTTCGGACAGACACAAAGACAGGCCTTTGCATTTATAATATTAGTAAGGATTATCTTATGTTAAATCTTACCCAACGATTGGTTCAGGTGGGCTGTATCCTTTCTCAATTACTTCGGTAAAGTTTGCTTGTCCCGGGTAATCCCCTGACGTCTTCTTAGATAACCCAAGGACTTTGGCAAGCCAATCGGGTTTGGTACTTGCATTTTCAGAAACAATTTAAAGTGTCAGGGGTTAGAGAATTTTTTGTTTAATCGCATTGGGCAGCCTAAAATTTGACCCAAATCCCAAGCTGGCAGCGCTGGGTGTCGAAAAAAGCATCGTAGGCAACATTAATTGTACTCTTGCATAAGAATTATAATATTGAGAAATACAACAAAATGCTATAATTACATCAACATTATTACTGGTAATAATGTTACCATCAAATGCACCTGGCTAGTTACCACATCCATACTTGGGTCAGCAAATACTCATCGTGTTCCAGCTAGAAGCTTGAAAGTATCTTCTTAGTCGAATATCGATGCATTCTCGATGGATTATCGAAAAGGTGGATTAATACTTGGCCAACTATTAATAAACTAGCTGTACCCATAGCTTCACTTACCCAATTAAATTGTTTTTTATTACAAAAATCTCATAAAAACTTTCATCCTGTATCCCAAGGGAATTCCGGTATGATAAGGAATAAAAAGTATCCTAAATGATAAGTATTTTTCGAGATATAAAAACATTTCAAGAATAATCACTACATATTAAGAGGTATTTTAGTACAAATCTAGCTGTACCTGCGACTTTTCACATATTTATTTATATAAAATTGATAAACGTATACCATACCTACGTATATATAATTACGTTACACATATGGAAAGGGATATTTGAAATGAAAACTCTATCCTAAAATTACGTCAGGTACTTTAATAAAATTACAAAACTTCCGTACAACACATTGCTACCAACCAATCAAATGGTAAACCTGGCCTTGTACTTTAAAAGTTGCCATAAATGATCCCTCAACAATTTGTTTGGCCCCAAATGAAGTCATTTGAAATGCATTATTATATGACCGGATATGATCCAAAAAGTGCTTGGAATGCTGATGTTCAAAACAAAAGTGATTTTAGGGGTTTTGGAGGCTCTTGAAAAATATTCAGCTTTATTTACCCGCAGCACATAAGATCCCAGAAGGCTCTTTTCTAAATTTTAGGGCATGACAATGCGTACAAATCTGATTCATGTCACGTATACATGCAAAGGAACTATAATCAATTCAACGTGTATAACAAAAAACATTTTTGGTCTTGTTATGCCAGGGTAGTTCATTAGAGTTAACTGTATATACTCTATAAAAACACACCTAAACTGCTGAGCGTAGAATTCATACTAGCTTATTTACGCTTGGTGTAACGAATAGATTATACCTTGCTATATGAAGGAACACATACGAGTTAAGCAGGACGACTTCTCTCTCAATCTCAATGAACTATCACTGTCCTTTATATATTTGGCAATTGTTGAAGAATAGAGTGAAGTCGGCCGCGTTATAACTTATTGCAAGACTGTAAATTATCTGAGCAATCCTTCAGGAAAAAAAATCTTAAATGTTTTTTATGAATTGAGTAGCTTTACTAATGCACAAAACTATTGTCTCTGTTTAAAAACTAGAAATTGTCCTCGCTTCGCTTCGGAAGTAGTTTTTTAATTTCAGAGTTGCCATACTGACTTTAACCTATTATCCCACGAGAACAAAACAGTTTTCTGAGATAAAAAGTATTCTATAACCAATGTACTTATATCACCCACTAACATGCTAAATTTCATCTCAATATGATATAATTCAATATTGCCAGTACCCTGTAATTACACCAAGATGCTTTTCTTCTTAAAACATTCCGTTTTAAATCAATGTGACTGAGAATTTTGATTCATACATACCTTCCTTCTATTCTAGAAATTCAAATTTTGTCGTGAAATTTCTCGACTTTTTTTAGTAATTTCACTAATGCTACTTTCATGAGGTAACAAAATCAAACATCACGGTTTTACAGTCAAATCATTATTGTGTAATTTGATTGTCATTTCTGAACGAAATTAATGATTCTATAACCTTGGAAAACGAATTTAGATTTTGAGAACGGATCACATCGTTAGCGGGCTGAAAGCTGAATGTAATTTCCGATTCGAAATTCAAATAGTCGCTTTGACAGACTTCTGTTGGTAATTGGAATAGTTAGGCAAATGGTGCAAGTTGTACCTTGTAGCCGACGTTTCTGTTCACTCCAGTGTGACATGACTTTCGTTTCAGTTGATCCAGATTGTTGGCCTGGTCCTTGTGGATTACTGCAACTGCTTCATATTGAAATTCAGCTAGAAGAGGTGAAATTCGAGGTTAAATGTCGTAAAGAATTCAATTACTTATGGAATCTTCGGATAGCTCAAGAGTTTTAGAACGCCTGGTTCTGGTGGTTAACAGTTGTGTAACCAATCCATTCATTTTTAACATTTTTTATTTGTAGTTTATGACTGCTGCTTTTCAGGTCAAATCTTGCAAGCTTAATTTACTATCACTTTTTACTCCAACGTGTTTATATTTTGAATATTGTTTCAATTCCAACGACAGTGATTTTTTTTTTAAAAAACTCATGCTAATTACACCAGGTCATGATACTATATTCAGCATTTGCTGCAAACAAGGGATATCTTCAACGATAAACAGCACAATCCTTTTTTTATTAGAAATTTCATATGAAATCGAATGTATTCCAGTTTATTTAATTTTGCTAATTGCTGCTTAAATGCAGTCTTTTTATCTGATTTGATCACCGTCACTGTGCACGGGTGATTCACTGCCAAAGATATCACAAACGCCTTACGGGCCAAGAAGAAATCTATAAGCACACTGTTTCAACATCTGCAAAGCAAACTAAAAGAAGTGAGTACACTTTAGACAAGCTGTCTATCGATTCGGGCGTACAAATATTATTGTAGAACAAACAGAGGGCCACTACATAAATATTTATCTGACCATATATTTCAGTTTCTCGATAGGCAGAGCTCTCCTTACCTTAAAAAAATGTTCTCTTCATCTTCGTTTCCTACGAATTTCACCAGTCTGATTAAATGTTCTTTGTTACGTGGTGAGACAAAGACAATCCTTTAATTAGAACCCCTTTGTGGTTCAGGGCCTTGTTTCGTCTGCATTCGTTTAAACTGTACAATTAAAGCCCCTTGTAATTTACTACCACAATTAATTTAAAAAGTGGGAAAACTATTGCGTTAGGAGGTAATAGAACAAGAAGAAGCAATATTATTTAATCATGATTGGCTTCTAAATGTAGTATATGTAGATGCTAATGATTTCAAATCTTATAGCTTTTACCTTTAGAGTGTAACCTTTCGAGACCTTTCGAGCAAACTGCTTCAACGATTGATAAGTTGACCGTCAGCGTTTTGAAAACAGCAATGACAAGGATGAAAAGTATAACTTGACATAATAAATCTAGTATAACTACTGTAGGGGACAATGCCGTGCCCTCAGATGAACCAATTTTGTTAAATTGCTCATAAACGTGACTCTTTTGAACAGTTTTTTAGCCTTTGTAATGTTTATAAACCCGACAGCGTAGCTATCTCGACCTATCAAAAAGGGTCACTCAATTATATCCAATTGGAAGGCGAAACATGTACCATCAATAGGAATTTTCCTTTAGAACGCAAGCACGTCCGCAATTG
>DWJZ01009163.1:0-10870 GCA_018249125.1 Asbolis capucinus
CTTGGTGTATTCTATACTAATTTTTGCAATGATAGTGTAACTTTGTTGGTGTAACTTTTTATAATAAATAAATAAAAATAAATAAATAAATGAGTTATGCGTAGCAACGCGTACCGCAAGAATTTGTTTAAAAAATCTCAATAAATAAATACGAATTGCATTTCCGCATACACAAACACCTTAAGATCCAACGTTAGCAAGCACCAGCTAATACGTTATAAATATTCATAGTCATAAGTAGCTTCAACCCATCGAGTGTTTAGGTCTACCAGTTTTTTTGACCTGTTCATCTTCAAACAGATCCGTTTCACGCGAAGAAAATATTTCACCAGCGGGCGGGGGAGAAGCTCATGTTTCGCTGGCCAGCAGCACATTACGGGGAAGAGGATTTCGATACATTATGCGATATTTCAATGCCGTATTTATATTTCCTTTGGGAGCGACCTGTACTAAATCAGGGTGGTTGGAGATTGCTTTTCAAGTCTTTCATGTCTACAAAGTTTGCTATGAATATGATTGAATATTATTTATAAATGGTGTCTCCTGTTTGTTCTGTTCAACTCTCTGTAATACCTAATGTTTTGTTTCACTATTGAAGATTCTATTTTTCTAGTGTATCGTTAGTTTTTTAGTCAATTAGATTTTTGTTTAACTATTGTAAACAATAAGGAATGAATATCTTCTCTTTGTTAACCTTAAAAGGTATACATCCATTAGTGTATTATTTATATTAGAAATTACTCTCGCTTCGTTTCAAAATAAGAGTTCTCCAATGGTTTAGGAGTTGCCATACTAATTTTATTCAGCGAGAACAATGCTATTTCATGGGATAAAACCTACCTTATAACCATTCTCAGTTTTTAAACTTTAGTTATACCATGTTTCATCTAAATCTGTCCAGTGGTTTTTGCATAAAGCCCGAATAGACAGACAGACAGACAATAAATGTAAGTAACAATAATAAAATACTGAATGTACAAAATTGACCTTGTTACAGTTTTATTATTAGTATAGATAAACTAAACAATCGATTTAATTGTACATACAGATATACAGGCAACGTCTCTGGCAACTGGGCTACAGAACTGTCAATGTTGGAAACTATGGGAATAATTTCTTAATAATTTTACACAGACCTCTTTCAAAAACTAAAATAAGCGTCAACCCGTTGATGGCATGCTACTGAGCACGGGTTTCTTCAATTTCTGAGGAGACCTAGAATATCCACTACAACGCTGCTCCGATGCCGACTGGTGGAGGGATAAGTAGCCAACCCAAGTCTCGGAACCTTTTTATGCTGCCCGCAGGTCTACTTCAGGGCATAACCATTGCTATCTAGGGATAAGAAACCGTGACCAACTGTTGTCCTTCGGATACGGGTCCTTCGAAGCACGGAAGTGTTCAAGAAATGTTTACTATTACGGGTCACGCATTTGTGGTAAGCACGGTGTTGCTTAACTTTTTAGATCGCCTACAATCGAAACAAGCTGCCGGGTTATGAACGCTTCAATTTTGAATAACTAAAATGTAGATTAATGGTTTAGCAGTTTTTCTACATTTAATTACACTGTTTTATAAGTATTAACCTCCTAATATAAAAAATGCGAGAGTTTGTGAGAATGAATGTTTGTAACTCCTTTACGCAAAATCTGCCCAACTGATCCAAATAAAGTTTGGTTTAGTGATAGACTGTAGTCTGGAATAACACATAGGCTTTTTATCAACGTACCTAACATGAAGGCGAATCTCCGAGGGTTTAAAAAAAATTCAAAATACAAGCTTTAATTAGTGATCCATAATACAAAGAAACACAGAAAATTTCGTAACTGTATTGTTAACCGTTCAAGACTTCACTTATCTGGAGCCAATACTGAACGTAGTAAGATCACGCTTGTCATAAAAATGCATTGTCATCAGGATGAAAACTCTATGCAAAATTACAAATATACTAACATACTAATATACAAACATACACTGCAATTTAAATACAAGCTTGTAAAAATATTAAATATAAATTAACCGCTATATTTCCAGCTCATTACATCTAATATCAAGCTAGATTGAGATGAACTTAGGAGGTGGTTATGACGCAAAGTGCGTCAGATACGAAAGCACTCATCAAGTCGGGAGTAAATGAGATCACCCTCGAAGCCTACTTACACCCCCGTCCTCTTCCCGGCAGGAAATTGATGAAATAAAAATTCCCCCAATATTTATTCCGTTTATCCAAAAACATAATTCTAAGCAGGTGAGGGTAACGTGATAAAAATTTAGATCGAAATATTTTAGGGCGTCGAATTGATATGGTCTCTTACGTAATTATTATTTAAATATAAAACTACCCTCGCTTCATTTCAGAAGAACCAATTACCAGACAAAAGTAGTTATTGTGGCATAACTGCTACAGTTAAAGACTTGGTATCTCGGACTTATTTGAGGATAATGATGTCCTCTATAACACTGTAGTACATCACTTTACTCTACTGTCAATTAATTAAGCAGCGTACGCGATATAAGGATTTTTTGGTATTTTTTTCACACTTTGCATTACATTATCCAAGTTTTCATACGGATTCTAACGTGTTTGAAAATATTTCGAAGAATATATTCATCCAGAAGAATGTAGGAATCGAATGAAAGGATTATTCAAATCTGTTCAGTAGTTTCGGAACCTATTCTCCTCAAACACTTTACAATATCAACTCTTGTCTTGTAATAATTTCTACCGAAGCGACGGCAGTTTCTACATAAATGTAAAAGTATAAGTTCTAAAGTTACCATCAGTTACAAACCGTACAAAACAGGATCACTAGACGAATGCCCGAGATTTACACAGCTCTTGCGGTTTATTTGATTTATGTCTCTCTCTACAATCTCTTGTGGATCACCCCTGCGAAGGATCATCATTTGTCACGACACAACTCCCAATTAAAACTTGGGGTCATTAAAGTTCACGTTAATTATAGTAATGTTTCATTAGATATTTTTTACAAGCTTTTATTTAACCTACAGTGTATATTTGTTTGTATATTACTTTGTTTGTTTGTTCTGGTCTAATTTTGCAAGCTTAATTAGACCCACTTCCTCTTACACTGCGGAGCTGAATTGCAAACCTTCCGTGCTGATGACTATGTATTATGATAAGCATGACCTGATACGTTCAGGATTGCATCCAGACAAGGGTCCTTCACGGTTAACAATACAGTAAGAAAATGCTCTGTTTTTCTTCGTTTTAAGGCTGTACAATTGAAGCTTGCGTTTAATATATTCTAATAAACCTTGTTTAAGTTTTTTTAAACGTTTTTTATTTGCTAGACCTGTATGTAATGGAGTCTAAGAAACTTATTCACTTCGAATTTTGTATAGGCATGAAACTTGTAATTTATTTGTAACTGATGTCAACAAGTGCAACGCTTTACCTACCTTACCGACAGCGATTTGAGGCAATATGCTGGCCCGCAGATTCACCCGCTGTTCAGACCAAGTCAAAATTACGCTCTTCAAGACTTATTGTCAGGGTCTGTACGCGGGTAGTCTGTGGATCAGATATGCCAAACGGTCGCTAAGCGCCCTACATGTTCAATAGAATAATATTATTTTTAGGATGTTGTTGGGGATTCCCCGCTTCTGCAGCACATCAGCGATTGTTGGCACAGAAACAAACTGACGGCTTTCATGCCATCCTGCGGAAAAAAGAAGCATCGCTGATGGGCAGGATCAGGGGTTATAACAACAGCATCCTGAAGATGGTGCCATGAGGTAAGTGTACTTGTACTGAGGCACTACGTGCGGATCATGATGGAAACCCAGTCACATAGTTCCCCGCACGCAGTGCCTCGTAAGTACATGGTGTACTAACGTATTTATATGTGTAATTATGACAGATTTCATTTAATTTGTTTTAATTTTTACTTAATTTAGTTATTTATTTTCAATTATCGTCTATTAATTTATTGTTTTTATTTTATTCCTTACTAATAAATACATATATGTAGTTTCTAAGTTGTTACTAACACACAGATCTTGTTGTTCGTAATAAGGAATTTGAATATAACATGATACCACCGAGCTGATCTGATGATGGAACTGGAAGGTGGTTCGGGTACCCTGGGATGGCTTCTAGTAAGCCCGTCCTGTTTGGGCTCATTAAATTCGTCTTAAGGAGTGCTCTTCACATCAAATTATATCGAAACATTGTACATCAAACATCAAGAATTGTATCAAGTTATTCGATAAAATCTTAATTGACTACAGAAGTAATAAAAAACTTTTATTGTAGTAAATGACATAACAAAACTGTAAATATTACAATGCAAACTCAGTTTACATTACAACAGCGAGTTTGTATCGTATCTAACATAATTTAGGACGTTTGGTACAAGAATATTAGTAATTTTGTTTTGTATACTCAATCTGGTGGTGCACGTAAAATGGTGGATACTTTCTTACACGGCGTGAAAAACTGTTTTGATGTTGTATTTTTTATTTAAATTCCTGCCAATTTTGTCTGATATACCTTTAACATAAGGAAGGAACGCAGACTGCCTTTCAGCTGTGATGGTGGTAAAGTTTTTCCTATGTGTGCACCGCAGTACATTCTAACATGGTCTACCTCCTGGGTTACGTGTTCCTACATACGTAGCCTACTTATATCAACGTACCTACCACGCGGGAAAAGACTGGGACAGAAACAAGTATTCAATATTTAAAAAAAAATTAGAATGTACAACTGTATCCATACAGAATTAATTTTTACGTAGCACTGATTTATTGTGATCATTTCTTTAATTAAAACCAACCCTGGCCTGAGCGTAATTAACATAACATTCGGTTTATTTACATTTCACGGTTTATTTGACTGAGTTTAATATAATAAGGATGGGTAGGTTATAAAATAGGAACTGACCAGGCTACCATCTTGTTTTGTATTACACTAGTATTTTCCCGTGACAATTTTCATGTACATTCCCCCCATCTTCATCCCCCCCATAGCCAACATTATCTTAATGCATGACAACATAGTATTGTGCATATATGTTTCGATAATTAAGGTCTTTCATCCCCTATTTCAATTCCTTCGAGGCTTTTGTCCCGTAAGAAAACACAAAGGATCTTTAACCTACAGCGAAAGAAATAATATAGGGTATTTGTAGCCTAGAGCGAAAGAAAAAACATAGGGTATCTTTAGCCTAGAGGGAAACAGAAAACATAGTGTACCTTTAGCCTGGAGTGAAAGAAAAAACATAGTGTATGTAGCCTATAGTTTTTCTTAGTTCTATTGTTATAATTGCAACCGATAACTGTCCTACTACTCGGCTCACTCACAATATGAGGGATACAGGCTGTAAAAAATTGAATAAATCCACATTTGCTAGGCAAAAGAAAGTTTCGATTAAGGTTTAGTAGAAGAGGAACTGGAGATTTCAGAATCAGGTTTTGTTGATATACGAGAAGTAAATTGACATTCCCGCCCGCCCGTCTTCAGGTTTCGGTAGTCCAGGATTATTATATGCTCGATGTAGTAAGGATTCTTTAATTCTGTGATTATTAAGTTTCAAAAAAAATACACTTATTCATTACGTTTGTATTTTTTACTCAATAACTGTATTATTTATGATTTGTGGTATAAAAAAATAATGAATAGGATATTTTAAGTGATTTATAATTTTTCATATTAATACCTCAGGGCAATTCACACACGGCCATCTGACACGCTTGTACTATTGTGATCAGAAAACTAAGACACATATGTATTATTATATATATTTTTAAATACATACTAAAAATATATAATACATACATATACATATGTATATTAACACCTAGACACAGAACATTCCTGTTCATCACACAAAAGCTTGACCTGGATGAGAATCGAAACCACGACCTTCGGTGTAGCAGTCAAGTACACTTACCACTAGACCAACCGGCATATCGAATAATTTATGTTAAAGTTGTAACAAAATGTAATTTTACTAAAATGTAAACTCTTTAAATCTATTTGTATCGAATCTCCTATGAATTGAGCCATCCTTCCACCTGGTTCCAGCAGAGGAAACCCTCAAGCTTACCGAGTGCCCGCCCTAATGACCAAAGTTTCGCTAAGTTTGTACATGCGAAATTACCTCAACGGTTAAGATACAATACTCTCTACGTGATCCTATCGTTATCAGAATGGAAAGCTGTTTGATTACATACTTGTAAAAACACTTTTTGTTTAAGTTTTGCTAAAATTTTAAGCCCGATTTGCGTGGTACAGCCAACGGTAAAGTTAAGTAACAGCGAGCGCTCTTAGAAATCGCCAGTAGCATAATATTTTCGTTCTTTTCCCAGTTTTCTTGTCATCCTCTGCTCAGTCTTCTTCTGTCTCTCATCTTGGAGCATAGTGCAAATGATTCTGAGGTCTATTTTTATCATTATAGGCTTAGATTTCTTTACTATTTTTACTTTTCTTCATTCACTCTTCACTCTTTTTTCTATTTACTTACATATGTGTAAGTAAATTATTATAATTATTATACTTATATGAGTATTGTATGTGTAAGTGTATGTACTCGTATATATTTGACTGATAACTGTATTATGAATATAACTTCCGTGTTTGTTACACCTATTCTAAGATTTCATCATCACCTGGGTTGATTGGTAGTTAATGCCTTATGGCATTAAGTCCGTCCAAAGTAACTATTTTAGTAAAATAATATATAAACAAACAAATAAACTGTGAATAGTTTATTGTGAAGAATAGCCATGAAAAATACCAAAGCAAGGTAGTCATTAATGATCACAACATGATGCTCCAGACTTATAATAGATGAAAATGAGGAAGGAGGATGGCTGAAAGTGAGTAAGAACAGGACTGGGTTTTGGATATTGGTCAATTCTTGGCAGTAATTACCACCATGTACCTTTGGGATTATGCTGGGTCAAACCCCAAAGATTTTCAGATGGAAATATCTGGTAGCTACCAAAAGGAGGAATTTAGCATCACAATATCTGTCGAAAGATATTTTTCTACCCACTAACGGTTGCCGTAGATACCGTTGCTATTCTTGACGAGCTCGGAGCGAATCTCTTTACTCTCGCAGACTTTAACCTCGTTCCTTTTTTAGAACAAGCAGCGGAGTCTTGGACTCAAATATAGACTCCCTACACCCTGAACTGAAACTCTTTCATCATCCATCTCTTCTACGTCTCCATTACCATTCCTTTTAGTCATATAATCTGTTTCCTGAACGTCAATATGCAACGTTTTAGGCCAACGAGTTCTTGATGGATAGTTGTTTTGACGCGAACATATTAAATATTTGTGAACGATAAAAGGTCCCATCTATTACTATGAATAAAAGCCTATAATCGAATCGAAAGCCTTTCGCATAGCTCGTGTAATGGGAAATCTGAAGTATAAGAACAGTGCGATATATGTACCTACAAGTTTGTAAACGTATATATTTTGTGATAAGCTTAGAGTAGTATTTTTCTTTTTCATTTCTGTACATTATTGTATTGGGACAGGATATGAATATATGTAGATAATACTGAAAGGATCATGTTATTTAACGGTACTGTATCTTAGGTAGTATCTAGCTGGAAAATGTGGGGTTCTGGGATCGATTCTCGACTAGGGTAGATTTATGTGACAACGAAACTTTTGTTCTCCGGTCATGAGTTTTTAATGTATTATGTCTGTTTACTATTAAAATAAAAATAAAAAATGTATAAGGAAAATTTAAGACAACTGACTGGCTTTTTTCCGCGACTATGTCTGCTTCTTCACCCCCTTTAACCACCCTTAGTCAACACCATACCATAAGACACCTTTTTTCACATAAAAAGGTATCCTATGATTTTCCTCAAGCTCTATTCTACCTCTGTACCAATTTTCATCAAAATCAGTTTAATGGTTTAGGCTTATTAGTAATAATAAAAAAAAACATTACGTCATCTATTCAATCCTACTAATCTTATAAATGCTTTAGTTTTTAGGGCGGATGGATGGGTGGATTAATGTTTGTTAGTCATTCACGCAAAAATGAATAAACCGATCTGGATGAAATTTGTCACAGAGATAGATTATAGTCTGGAATAACGTATAGTTTATCTACGTACGTACTACGCAGGCTTAGCCACGGGCAAAAACTAGTATGTTACATATAGTTTAAAATCAAAATACCAGGCTACCATAAAAATAGAACGTTCGTACGCCAGCGATAACTCCCTGTCACCTAAAGCTAACCCTAAACTGCCTGTTATTGTTGTGACACCTTTTATCCGTTTTGAATAGATACCATGCATTAATGGTTACAGATCATGCGATGCATATGCATGTGAATACAGCCAATTATGATCTGAGAACGATGCTCTGCATATGCATAATCATTGTTATTACTGTCCACAACTATTCCTGTGCTGAGCTTGGTTCGCCTATAATTTGAGGTATTATTAAAGTATTATCAATCTTTTTGATTTAAAAAATGATTTCAATAAAACAAAACAGCATATCCAAGTTTAGAGACTTTTTTTATCTTAGATAAATTAGCGCTCGACTACAATCCCACCTGATGGTTAGTGGGTATGAAGTCTTCGATGGTACGCACTAACTTAAAAGAAGCCTATTCACTTTTGAATTGAAGACATTTACATTATAATCGAACGAGAACACCGATGCGATATTCTTCGATCAAGAATATACTAGATGTTGCCTCCCATAGAAATTTAACACAAAATACTGTAAGCATGAATATCCACTTCGCTGATTTACCAACAAACTAAGAAAAAATAAAAAAATATATCTTTGTTCAACCTACTTGGTTGTATATTAAAAATAATTTGAATAAACATTGTCGCAATGTAGGTCAGGTTTATGTATTAACTGTTTAAAATGAACTAAACAAAATACCAACCCACCTTTCAAGTGAGCTGGTCGAGCCACCGAGTGTGGTTGCTGAACTGACATCTAGTTGTATTATTGATCGAAGTTTAGCATAAATATATGTAGTTTTGTAATATGCACATAATTTTGGTTAATAGCCCAGCAGTTTATTTCGATTGTATGCGATCGAAAAAGTTAAGCAAAAGCGGGCGCGGCCAGGAGGAGGATGGGTGACCGTTTGTGGTAAAAATATCATGGACGCTTCCGTGCTTCGGAGGGCCGGTTTTCGTCGTTAGATAGCAATGTCGGAGGCCTTCGGGCAACATAAAAATTTCCGACTCTTGGGTTAGCCACGCCTCCACGAATCCGCGCTGGAGCGGCGAGGTGAAGTGTGCTCTAGGCATCCGCAGTATGAGCACGGGTCTCTCACCCGTGTTCACTAGTGGGCCAATGATGGATTGACGCCCCACATAATTTTTAAAAACAAGACCCTGTGAAGTGTCGATGAAGCCACGCATTAAATTTAGAAGTACCATTAATACAAACTGGCGCTAAAATTGTCGGTTTGCAAACATGCTCATGTATTTTATTTCTATGGGCCAAGAACATTTATTTAACTACAGAGTGATGGGCGATAAAATAATTTCGTGTCAAAGTATATGTTACTATACTAATTTGAATGAGATGTCCAATATTTCTTTGCCATTACTACGTTTGCTGGGACAGCTACTTGTTCTATTAAACCTTCTAGAACTGTTATAGAATGGTTAATAATTGTTACGCAGTACCCCGTCACCGCTATGGGCATACTGTTTCAAGTTTTAGCTATAGGGCGACTTAGAATACCCCAATCCCATGCTGGCGTACCAGGCGTACAAAACTCAGCTTTGCAGAAGAATTATTATCTTTTTTTTAACCCCGTCTGGGTCACTTTATTATGTGATAACCAAAAAAACGAGCAGACGGGTCAGATGATGATACACTCACCGCTCCTTGGTCATAAACAACATCAGACTGGTGTGTTACTAACGCGTTGCCTGCCAGGAAGGAAGTCATGTCGTTCAAGCGGGACAGAGAACGATAAAAGGGAAACAGTACATTACTAAGTAAACCGGAATGAGTAACGATATCAATGGCCCCAGATACACCAACAACATACATCAGGATAGGTGACAGACGAAGAATGGTAAAGAGGATGACTATACAACGAGAAAAAGAGAACTTGCTGTTAATGCGCCTGACCATTTTGTGACTGCAATGTTTCAAGCATAAAACAATGCAAATCTAATATCTACCCTACCTATGCATTACCATTTATACAGTATCTACCTTCATTATTTCTGTGAACTACCCTACCCAATATGCTTTATACTTTACCTTTTTAATGACGTATACTTTTGTTCTCTACATTAAATGTGCATCTTTTTCTGAAAAAGTATTTTTTATCCATCACGACGAACATTGATTTCACCAAAACGTCGAAATGTACAGTGACAGTACAAAGTGATTTGATAGCTAAGAGATCGAAAAATTACGAACAATTTATTCATATTTGGTCTCATACAGACCAGGTTGCTCAATCAACAATACCAAGGAATATGCTAGAGAAGAATACATCAAAATTTACAAAATTAATCATGGAGCAAGTTCTGCGAGGTGATACTATTGTAGGTCTAATGGACTGAAAAGCTGCAACGAAAGATTTCATCAAAGTATTATATGACGGCGAGCGATAAGGAATCACTTAAATTCATTTGCTGGATCGTTGGAATACAGTTTCGCACCACAGAATTGAATTTCATACAAGCTAAGTTCCCTTCTTATACTTAACCCTTTCTATTCAAAACAATTATATACTTAAAACGCCCTAAAGTGTATCCTAAAGTTAAAATAAATTCATACATCTAAATCTACATGTAAATTATATTAACCTATATTATTTCATTAACTTACTTCTAAATACCAAGTTACTATCTAACCTAACCTACTAAATAGAAG
>DWJZ01009164.1:0-10870 GCA_018249125.1 Asbolis capucinus
CAAAATTTAAACTATTTTTTTTAATATAATGTTTATAAGTGGCCAGTTCTAAAAACTTTCAGTTTGGCCCTCGTAAGTATATTCAAAATACATACATGAAATAAATGACTTTGACTTACAAAATACAGTCATAGGGTTTTGGCTCGCAGTAAATTTATAATTTTTCAATTTGGCTCGACTGTCAAAAAGGTTGAGCTACCTGGGTTCAGCCTATTAGTTCACTGGGCATATTCCATTCCAGGGTCAGACCTCTCAACGACTCGGAGCGCGCTCAACGCGAGCGGGACATTTTGGAGTTTCCAGGAAAGGGACAGGTGATATGCAATACGACTGGACCGGGTCAAAAGCCAAAAGTATTCTCCTACAACGTTGTCTTCGAGCCAGCGGCAACACAGGTAATTTTTTTTTTTCATAAAAAGGGCTGATAGCAAAGCAGATGAGCTACATGATGGTAAGAAGACACTGTGTTACAGAACGCAACTTATCCCTGAAAGAGAGTCTATTTCAGTGAAAAATTGGGCAGCAAAAGTAGCAAAATGCCCCGGGGCCCTCAAGCCGGGGACTCGGGGCCCAAGCTGCAAGCTCAGAAGTGACCGAAAAAAGGACAAAGTTTTATAAAAAATGAGAATTTTATATAAGTACTTAAAATCAATTAAAGTTATTCCGGACTAGAATCTATGTACCTCGGTGCCAAATTTCATTCAGAACTGTTCCGTAGTTTTTGCGTGAAAAAGGTACACACATCCATCCATCGATACATCCGTCCATATCTATCCATCCTCACTTACTTTCATAGTTATAATCAAAAGAATGTACGCACAAAATTTTTATTTTGTAGGCTTACCTTAAAATCCCATCCTTGTTCTTTCATCAGCAATTTTATTGTAATAGGAAGACGTGCTAGAATATTCTGGCGTGAAACGTTTGCTGGAGATGGCAGTCGAAGGGTTTTCCTGTACAGCATTCTGCTACGGTCAGACGGGCAGCGGGAAGACTCACACGCTCACAGGACCTCCTGGCCTGGTAAGTTTGGATAGGCAATTATTATTTGGAGAGATGGGTATGGGATATAAACCCAAAGGTCACCACATAACTGATCTATTGTGGCCGTTGTATACAAACTTTTCTCTTTGTGAAATCATATCATATTAACATCTCTAGTTAAACTGATCACACGTCAGCATTGCAACCCATACTGTCCCACTACTAGCCAAGTGCGGACGTATACCACGTGCTTCAAAGTAAAAAAAACATTAATTTTAACATACCGTAAATTTTAAATGCTTATAGAGCGCAGTAAAAGTATGAAATATAGATGTCATACTTAGTCATACAGTAAAAGCATGACATATAGATATCATACAGTAAAAGTATGACATGTAGATGTCATACTTAGTCATACAGTAAAAGTATGACATATACATAGATGTCATTGATTGTCACCTAGTTTGATCTAAATCTATCCAGTGGTTTTTGCGTGAAATTCAAACGGTCAATAAATCCAAAAAAAATATTTTGGTCTCTATATCGATAACAAAGTCTCCCTGCATCAAAATACATATATTTAGAAATAAATCCTTATCTGAATAAATACGCTATTAATCACAAGTATTGCTTTTTAAACAAAATTGTTCTTGAAATCGATTTCGATGAATATATTAGAAGATAATAGTTTTAAAATACGAGTAAGTCCACAACAAAACGGCAGTCACACTTGTTACTTGTCCAATGAGGCATACATTTTTCCTCAAATAAACGCGGGTGAAACCGAAACAACTTGTATTCATATATTTCTATTATTAACAAAACATAAGTTATTCTACGAGAATTTGTATGATAATTTATAACTTTAATATGGTTTTCAATCGATAGGTATTCTTTGAAGCTTTTACATTTTGTCCTTGGGTAGCTACAGCTATATGTATTGATTATTTTATCTGTGTTCTGCATTAATATTGTATCTAGAAATGAAACAAGGTCCATTAACAAATTAAAAAAAAATACAAGCTTTGATTATAGATCCTTAATACAAAGAAATACACAATATTTCATAACTAACTTGTTAACCGTTGAGGAATGCCCTTCTTTGGGGCCAATTCTAAACGAAGTATCAGGTCATGCTTTTCATAAAAATTCATTGTCATCGGAACTGAAGGAGTGTGCTCCAGCTCCGTAGTGTAAGAGGGAGTGGGTCTAGTTACGCTTGTAAGATTCGATCCGTAACAAACAAATAAATATACAAACATACATTGCAAGTAAAATAAAAGCGTGTAAAAGAGACAAAGATGTCATTGCCTATTAGGTACCTTCATAATTTAAAGTACAACCAAAAAGTCTTTCAAATTGGGATGGTAAAAGAGGCGGGAATTGAAATATTGATTGGTGTATTCAAAATGGCGTCATATCATATCACGTCATCAGAACATCACAGTGTCTGATATAAGGTCAATTGGTCTAATCTTTTGCTAGAAACAGTTCTACGTAGATGCGGGGTCTGGTCGCTCATATAGTCCTGGGACTTATTCTATTTTCATTTATACATTGCAACCTTTAGCTGTCCTACTACTGGGCTCGAGTCTGATGTGAGGGGCACAGGCCAAGGACCACCAAGGGCCAAGTGCGGATTAATGGACTTCACAACGTATTATACCTTCGAGAACTTTATGGGGAATTACCAGGTTACCTCACAATGTTTACCTTCGGAACTTTAGAGCTATGTGCTGTGGGTACTTTGAAAATTGGATTTGAACCCAGAATTTGTTAGAGAGACCAACATTCATCACTGGGCTATCACTGCGGCTTTTGCTATAATAATAATAAAAGACACCTCGCGTGTCGTAATATGTCGTGCTCGTTAGCAGTCCTATCGCGATTATATCGGCCGAAATGTTTAATTTGACCTGACAGCTTGGAAAATCATTTAGAAAATGACGGTCATTTTGTCGTTAGTCCCTTGTGGCCTTCGGATTAGACTGACTTTATAATGATTCGTAGTTGAACTGCTTGTCTACGGCAACATAAGACTATTAATATTGTAACTGTATGAAATCTATTTACTAGGTGTATTAAGGCGTGGGTATATCTAAAAAAAACATAACGTTCACACGTGGGTACATCTAAAAAAATCAGTAGATAAAAAAAATATATATTATTTTATCTTGACAGCGATCAGCAATATGCAAATCACAATGAATCATTACATTAAAAGAAACACTTGAATTTTGACGAGACAGCGTGTGCATTGAGCAACGACTGTAGATTGAGTGAACCAAATTTATTAATTAATTGAACCACCACCAACTGTATCATAGTGGGGGTACATTAAGACCTAAATAAAAAGTAAAAAGTAAAAGTAAGTAAAAGTAAGTTGATAAAAATCTTGTACAAAAATTGTCAACCCTAGCTCAAAACCCCGTTCTTCACCAGGTGGAAAAGGGAGCGAGTCCCCACGCAGCAGACCACGGGCTGGTGGTGCGGTCTTTCGTCTACTTGTTCCAGCTCATACAGGACCGGCCTGATTGCCATTTCGTCTTGAAAGCTTCTTTCTTAGAGATCTACAATGAAAAGGTAAGTAACAAAAGTGATTTTCCCTAACTTTATTGAGTTCTATATCGAAAACGTAAAATAAAAACAGCGTAACCGCTAAGATTAATTCGTAGGAGTTACGCCTTTATTGTTATCCGTCATCGATATAGACTTAAGATAGGAAATTAAATAAAAAATCAATCATACATTTTTAGTATCATACGTGTCCAAAAATATCTATCGTCGTTAAAGTCACCATGTAAAAGTAATATTGAAGATTGTATTTCACCACTTTACTATCATTAGATTTTCAAAAAAATAATGTTTAACAATGCTCAGTCACAGCTTTCACCTATTACGGAATCCTTTTATTGCTGTGCTTGCTTAAAGCACGATTTTGTGGCAATTGCCATTTAAATTTAGATTAAGTAGTTAACTTCAATATTTTACAATAAATTCTAGGTGATAGATCTACTGAACCCCGGGACTTCTAGGAAACCTCTTCAAGTGCGATGGTCCAAGGAAAGCAGAAGTTTCTACGTGGAGAACCAGTTCACGGTGAACTGCGAGCAGCTGGATGACCTTTTTGCTGTTTTAGAAGAAGGTAATCTCATCATCATCGCATAATCATAATATCGAATTGTGCTGAGGACAAAACGGTTCAATTTATAATTTATGTCCGATGTCAGTTGCTGGGCAACGATTGTTAGTAAAAACATCTCGCATTATGGCTAAACTAAAGCTACATTGTTCTCCTCAAGGAATGCGGAACCGCGCAGTAGGCGCGCACGCAATGAACGCGCACTCATCTCGCTCGCACACGCTCCTCTGCGTGCGCGTGCGCCGCGACCTGCGTACGGACGGTGACGTCACGTGCTCCACGCACGGCAAGATCAACTTCGTCGACCTCGCTGGCAGTGAGATGACAAAGCGCACCCACAGCACTGGCATGACGCTGGAAGAGGCCAATAATATCAACAGGAGTCTTATGGTTTTGGGTATGGAGAAGACTAATTATACTTAATTTAATCCACGGCATCAACCTCGTCAAGTCAAGAGTTAATAGGCCATTACTAAATCGGTGCGCTTTACCATCTAAGTCCATATCCATATCGCCATATCAGGTGGGATACTGGTCAAGAACAAATTTATAGAATGTAAAAAAAACCTATACATATCTATGCCAAATTTCATACATGTCCGTCAAGAAGTTTTTGCATGAAAGATGAACAAATATCCATCCATCTCACAAACTTTTAAATTCATAATGTGAGTGGGACTAGCTTTTGCCCGCGGCTTCCTCCGTGTACACGTTTTCATCCCCACACTGATGACAGACAGTAACTTTCCTATACTAGCTACTAGCTAGCTGGCAACTAGCCGACCGACTATACCGCGTTTTTTTTTGCAAACGTCCGCAGTTTTCTGGTGGTGGTATATTATTGTGACAGGTGGTCGTCACTATATGACAGTTTTGCCAGCAGTCACTCAGCGGTCGCACCTGTAAAGTCTGCGAAAATTTATTTTTCAGCATTTTTCATATACACTATATTATACTACTATATACTATAAATAAAGTTAGTTATTATACAAACCGGTGAGGCTTACAAACTAAGAGTTCTAACTATTTTGCTTATGCTATAGTAAAATATTACCGATTTAAAATATTACCGATTAGACCGCTTGGTGTGCTGATAAAAGTTAGCCATAACATTTCAAACTACTTATACTAAATATCTGTGTAAAATTTCATTCAAATCGGTGCCTTTGACAAATCATTCACGCCAAACGCTGATTCAGAAATGTATGGGAATTACGTTTATTGCTGAAAAACAGACGCCATATTCTTCTGCATCCCATCACTGTCATACATTTTCGAAATAGTGTGTGCTGTGAGGAATAACAGAAAAGACGTGTCACGGCTCCATTCAGCAATTGAGTAACAAACTTCTATCCATAGTCACAAATCTTGGAATTATAATATTAATAGGGTAGAGATATCACTTTAAATTTAATTTTATCCAGGGTACTGCATAGCCCAGCTGAGTGACGGGAGAAAGCGCGGCCACATCCCATACCGGGACAGCAAACTCACCAAGCTGCTAGCCGACAGTCTGGCGGGGAGCGGAGTCACTCTTATGGTAAAACTGGTCAAATAAAAATAAATACATACTTACACAATCAGGTGGTCAGTGGGTAGCAAAGGGGGGGCGGCAGGGGCGGTCCGCACCGGGTGTCACCTTTTTTAGGGTGACACCAAACCTATTACTCAACCATGACCAATGTACAAAATATTAAAAAAAAAATTGTTGTTTTTATACTGTCAATGGAGTGACACCACCAACTTCCGCACCGGGTCCCACCCAAGAAAGCTACGCCACTGGTGATGTTGTTGGTTGCATATGATGGTATGGACAAAAATAATCAGAAAACAAAGTTCATCTGTCACATTATTGTGACAAGGGTTAAGGGAGAAACTCTTATAAGTTACTTCAAAGGCTCTGTTGTCGATTTTATTCAGGCGCATATCGTTCCAGATCGCGTGCATAGCTCCGAGCAGGTCCAACATCCACGAGACTATCAACACCCTTCGATATGCAGCACGAGCTAAGAAAATCAAATCAAAACCTATTGTGAAAATGGTTCGTATTATTAATAAATATTATATAGAAAAAAAACAGTGCTAGTCTGTTTTTATCGTACACCAATGTATATCAATCCTTGTGCAACGATTTCGGATTAAGAAGAAAATTATCCCGTTTCCTAAACTATCAGTTACCGCTACCGACTACTCCTACCTGCTATCTTCATGATGATATAAGCAGGAGTCGGCAAACTGCGGTCCGCGGGCCACACTCCAACCATATTTACGCGACGCAACTCAGCGTTTCTTGTAGTCATGCGGACGACGTCACATGTGGCCCGAACAAGAAATATAGCTTTTGCGGCCCTCATATAAAGGAAAGGTTACACTGTTAGTGTGGTCTCGTCTTTTATCACCGCGGAGGACTGGAATACAACAATCCGATTGATTCTTCGGTTACAATCTAAACATCTTCAAGTCGGGAGTGAATAGGCTTGTACTAAATTAGTGGGCTTTACCATTATTTTTATATATATTAAATAAGGTAGCTCTTGACTACGAAACCACGTGATGGTAAATGGCGACATAGTCTTACATGATAAAGCGCACAAACTTAATAAAATCTTATTTACTCTTGAAGACATTTACGTTAACGAGAATACCGACGCGAGCAACTTATTCCTCTTCTTCGCGGTACGAACGATAAAGGACGAGACGACTTTACGACGAAGGGACGGATACCCGGCTTGCGCCGGCTCGTTCGATGGTGGAACAGGTATGGGGGGATTAACCATCGAAAACGACATCGCCACTTACCATCAGGTGGGATTGTAGTCAGGCGTTAACTTATTTAAGGTAAAAAACATTTACAGAATGTCATTTCAATGTAATGTTTACGTCTGCTTGTAATAATTTCAGGATGCAAGAGACGCCCTTATCCTGAGTTTGAAGAGAGAAGTGGACGCGTTACAAGCTGAGAACGGTCACTTGAGAACAGCTTTGCACGTGCAAACCGATTACAGCGTTGATGCTTACAGTAAAGAATTTATTTATTAAATTATTGCTAAAATTTGTGGTCTCAATACACTTTCATAGTTTGGGTTGTAAAAGGTTCGGCTCGAAGGACCATTTGCCAACAAAAATTCAAGCAAAGCGCAGATTTAACAGACGCGGGGGGAAAGTCAAATAGTACTAATCGTAGTGTTGTAGCAATCAAAATAACGCCATATCATAAATTACAACTATTCGATACATCACGAGTGGCAAACTTTAGGTGTTTTGCCTGAAACATGAAGAACACCTGTTCTGCCAGTGAAATTGGATGAAAAGATAGGAAATACTTCTTACTCTAATTTATTCAATGCTATCGTGAATTTGAATTGTCTGATATCGGAAATATAATATTTCGCTTCAAAACATCATTTTGAACCATTGTGTAACAGAATATATCAAAATTACTTATTAAAGTCACAATCTGGTAGCACCTGATACAATTTATCTAGTTTAATGTTCCAGATCAGAGAAACCGAGCGACTCCATCGATGGAAACCAACAAGTTATACCAGCTACCACAACCAGAATTGGTAGAATTAGTCCAGCTGCACATGGAAGAGAACTCTGCGTTACGACAAGAGAACAGCGAGCTCTTCGTGGTCAGAGACCAGCTGTTGCGAGACCAGGAGATATTGAGTCGAGAGAATGAGAGGCTGCTCAAGAAATTAGAAGATGTTAATACGTGAGTATAGTGTACTAGTTCAGGCCCGCGACTTTGCCCGATCGTTGATAAAAAGTGGCCTATTTGTTGTCTTAAACTATAATTTATATGCGTGCCAAGTTTCATTTTAATTCAGTCACTGGTTAGCGCGTGAAGGAAATACAAACATCCAAACATATAAACGTGCACATCATCTCATGGAAACCTACAGTCAGGATAAAATCTATATTTATTTCCTGGTTGTGGTGTATCTGTGTGCCAAGTCATCTTAATCCATCAACGGGTAGCGCGAAAAGGGAAGACAAACATCCAAGCATTTCACCCTTAGTCTTCCCGCAAGTAAGCCCATGGTTGTCATGTATGGATTCTCAAACTGGATAGATTATTAATGATGCGTATTTAATTGAGTTCAACATTGATGATGTTCACATATTATTGCTTATCGACGTATTTTAAAGTCGATTTTTAATTATTTTTTGAAATTATTCGTGTTCCTAGGACAATATTCGGACTAAACTGAAGCCCTTAACGCCATTTGAGGTTTGTCACTTTGTCATACGATGCATGAGTGACCACACTGCACATGTTTGTAAAACTAATAAATAGCTAAATAAGGAATCGTATAAATAATTTGGATAGACAAGAAAATATTATATCATTATATTAAAAAGACAATTGAAAGAATCACTGAATGCTACACGTGTGAAATTTCTATAATAATCATAGGACTAGTCCAAGTGACTTAGCCGTGAGAAAGCTAGCTAGCTGGCTTGCGTTTAAATAGTAAGTCAAAAGAGGGAGATTCACATCAGACTGAGTATTTTTCGTTCGGGTTGTGAACGCCATCTATGAATCAGGGCGCACAATACATATCGTAAGTACCGTGTTACTAAAATGTTATCCACGATGCAAGTGTAAATCAATTTCGGCATAGCTGAACGACTGATATCTACCAATAACTGGGACCAGTAGCTCTACGAGAACAATTTCCCAGATTAGTGATTTTAACATTAGATATTTCTGGGGATTTTGATTTTCTCATTCAAGTGACCTTAAGCAACGCTTTCTTCGTGTGAAAACCTGCAGTATACAGTACTTCACCGAGAGGTCTACTAAAGTACAACAAAAATTAAATGTGTTTGAAGTTAAAGATTCAATTTGAAATTCGTCAAGATAATACTGTTTAGATGTGAATCCTCCTTCTGTAACGTTCAGAGTAAGTAATTAAGATTTTGTAACTTTCAGCGTCTGCATCAGGTCTCCTATTATCCCAGCTCGGTCCACGTTCTCTGAAGTGGGTGAACCCAATATATGGAGGAACCCAAATAGTTCTGCCAACAGCATTATCAGCGGAGGTAGCTAAAGTTGTCATTTATATTAAAAGTCGATTCTCTCCGATAATCCGATTCTGAATTCTTTTTTCAAGTTTTACCATTGATATTTAAAAAGACATGTAATGTATTCGATACTTATTCTTTTATCGAGTGAGCTATAAAATACTTGTTTACTTTTCTTGAAGCTTTTAACTTTGCCGATTATAGAATTATTTGTGAAAAGAATCAAAATATATGTGTATATTATACTGCATTTCTATACTGTAAAAAGAGCATTTTTTTCAATTACAAGCTTTCGTTAAAACAGCAACATAAAACCATAGTGTACTTGTATTAATGATAGTAAAAATCGTACATTTTTAGTATGTACATATATATGGAATAGTATTAATTATTATTTTTTCACTTCCGTTCTAACTCTATAAGATCAATGCATAACTACTCACATATTGAATTTTTTTTACAAATTAATGTTTTTGCACTTACTGCATTTCTAATAAAAAAGACAGGACTTTATTTAATATACAATAATTGTTTCTATGCAAAATAAAATAAATATATTGTATTGTATTCTAATTTAACTGTAGTCTAGAAATACTATATCATATGATTATTGTGTATTATCCCGTATAAAAATACAATAATAATACAGTGTAAACTCCTATGTTATCCTTTAAACTTCGTATATACGAAGATGTGAGCACAGCTTGTTTAGTTAACATTAAAATCCACATCCACTCCATATCAAGTCTCGTTATAAAGAGTTTACTGTATTTACATTATACCTTCCGTAACTAAAATAAACTTTCCTTTGACAATTTTCATAACTAAGGCTCAAGTGATACTTTTCTCTTTTATAATATACTGTGCTGCTTTGAGTGAAATAAATTCTTGATATCTTGAATATTAGTAGTGCTTCAATTTAGTATATTATTTATTATATCCATGCGCAAATATTTATTATATCCATGCTCATGGACAAAATTAAAGATTAAACTGGGTAAATAAATGATGTAGAGACATTTTGACTTATACATATGTTAACTGAATGATGAGCTACATGAGGCAAGTAGTCAAAACAACAGCCCGACAAGTGCAAATAATACTGTAATAATATTGATAGTTTTTTTTCTTCAGAGAAAAACCATAGACATTATTGCCACTTTCCATCATGTGGGAGGGATGTGATGCATTATCTTATTTTATGTGAAAAAAAAAACATTATGAATACCATAAAAAACTTTTATTGCTATATATATCAAATTTAAAAATACTTCATGAGGGAACATTTAACATCCCTTTCACAGTAAATATACATTACAAAAGGGCATATATTTTTGAAATGAAGTAGGTAATAATTTTTTTATTAATTTATTAATATATATATATAAAATAAATGACAATAAGGATAAATATGACTTAAGTAATAATTAATTAAGTCGAACATGCCCCACAAACTGCAAAATTATATTTTATAATGATATCTGTAGCTTAATAATTACTTTGTGTGTATATTTTAGTTTAGTTCTAGCATTAAGCCCTATAACAAACAGTATAAGTGTGAAATAAAACTAAAATTTATAAAGGTTTTTAATTGACTAAACATTATTTTTTTAAGTATACATATAAAACAGCATAGACATACTAAAAAGATCTTTTTCTCATTAAGAACAATTAATTAGCTTGGAATGAAAAATACAGATAATACATTAT
>DWJZ01009165.1:0-10870 GCA_018249125.1 Asbolis capucinus
AACTAAAAATAAAGAAGACAACAAGAAGCTGATAGCCAACCTTCACTAGTTGGAGAGGCACTATAAGAAGAAGAAGACAGTTTTATTATTAGACTAGAATTTGCCATCACTTCGCTTCGGAAGAACAGTTCCAGTGGTTTCATGCCATACTAATTTTCACCTATTATCCCACGGAACAAAGCAGTTTTCTGGGATAAAAAATAACCATTGTCCTTACATAAGCCACAAACATACTAAATTTAATTTTAATTGGTCCATTGGTTTCGGAGTTGCCATTCTAATTTTATCGTGTTATCCTGTGGGAACTAAGCCATTTCCTGGGATAAAATAACCTATAACCATTCTCGGGTTTCAAAGTTTTAAACTACGAAAATTCACCAAAATCTGTCCAATGGTTTCTGCGTGATGCTCACACAGACAGACAATAAATACAAAAAAATGTTTTGGTCTCTATATCGATAACAAAGTTTCCCTGCATCAATATTTTCATAAAATACGTAATCTACGAATTGACCACGTTATATTTTTATTATTAGTATACTAGATGTCTACGAATATTATGATTAGATCAAATAAGTAACGCCAGATGGCAATGTTACTAATTTACCTACTATGATCGTTGTTGATAATAAAAATAAAATGCGTAGTGTGTCATTAATTACGGCGGGCATATTATCTTATCTTATAGTCCTACAATGCAAACAATTCTTGTTATAGATCAATTTTGGATAATCAAATTTCCAAAAACACATCATTAATTAAAATGATAAAGTGAACGTTATTTTTAAAGAAAGGATTAATAAACGCATAATTTTCTAAACATAATAGTTTCGTGTAATTTTCCTTTTTTTTTTTAATATTGTTCCAGCTGTTCGAAATTTAGCGTGGTGGAGTATGACCTGCACCCTTCATATTGTGAGAGGAGACCCGAGCCCAGTCATGGGACAGATATGTATAAGTTGCAATGAAACCGCCATTTCAACGCAGTTGCAAAAATCATTGTCACGGCAAGACTTGCCCTGGGACAAAATGTCGGTATTTACAATGATCGTGAGTACCCGTTATGGTTTTAACAACAATTATTCTTTACATCAGAATAACATTATTAACGGTAAAACAGTACTTGTGATTCTATTTCACCCTTAAACACGAAAAACTTTTTAGACTCAGCTGGGTAATATCATATACGTATATGTATACATTTTTTGTTTCCTGTTATTCCTATTATAGGCTTCTGTAAAATTGCAACATTTTACCATTAAGAAACCGAAAATTTAAACCCACTTAAAAACATTTTTTTATTGGATACCCGCCTCAACTTTTCACCATATCCAAGAGTTAACTGGCAGAAAATGCCATCAGGCATTAAGTTCGCCCATTGTAACCCCAATTTTAGTTTGTGGTTTCATAAAGCTTTACATAAATAAATACTCAAAATGTATTTTACCGTTTTTGTGAATTTCATCGTGTCTTGCCGTGACCACGACCCATGCAACTGGGTCGAAATATCGGTATATTAATAAACAGAGTAAGAAACAAAGAATGAAGAACGAAAAAAACATCGTTTATTCGAGGGAGCTGCTAACCTTTACAGTACATAGTATTATTAAAAATGATAGTATATTTATAACTAAACATTAATACAAATTTAATTAAATAGTAATAACAGCATCCCTCAAAAAACACTCGAATATACCGGTTTTCAATGCTGGCTTCAAGTACCGGTAACTCTGACGGCTGCTCGCGGTGCTGATGCGCAGAGAAAAAAAAAGGTAAAAAAATAAAATAATGTGATATAATAATATTTAAAGCAATAATGAAGCTATATATTTAACGATTTATAATACACAAACTTTACAATATGGTATATGAATCATTAGATGTATCAAATTGAATAATTATGATATAACAAAATAATACAAAACATTCACGTGAGTATCTTATATGTATATTATTTTAATTGAAGTGGGTAGCTTGTTGTTGTTGTTGTTGTACTACCAAGGACTAAAATAAGTTTGTCTATAATATATATTTTCCAGGTTGGGGTACCAACCCCACGGAAACGTAAGAAACAAGCCTGCTCATTTATAATCACTCTTCTCATTAACAATCAACTGTTTGTTGCCCATTCCCTCCCGCAGTGCAAGTGGAGCTATACAGAAGCCTATAAAAGAGCCTTTAAAATTATAATGAACTTACCAAGGAAATTGAGGTTAGTGCCTCACTATATTTATTAGTATAGTCATTATATTTAGGGGCTAACAGCAATAACAGACATGTATTTAATTTTAAGGCTGCGTTTAGGAAACTGCGTCATATCTTGTCGTCCAAATACCTCAGAGGGCGAAGTTGTTGGAACAGCGTGTATTGCCATTGAAGATATGTGGATCGGAGATTTGGTGCTTCACTATAAACCTGATGGTAGAAGTTCAAGGTCGCTCAGCGGGCTATGGAGAGAGCTTCGAGTATGCTCGGTATTCCTTTACGACATCGAGCCAGAAATGATGAGATCCGTAGACGAACAAGTGTGACCGACATCGCTCACAGAATTAGCCGGCTGAAGTGGCAATGAGCTGTTCATATAATTCGACAGACCGATAACCGTTGGGGAGAAAGGTTCTAATGGAGACCAAGTCTAGGAAAAAGAGGGCACAGGGTGCTCCGCGACCAGGTTGACTGATGACCTGAAGAAGACAGCGGGTATCTGCTGGATTCAGAAGGCTCAGGACCGGTCAGAGTGGCGATAATTAGGGGAGATCTACGTCCAACATAATAATGAAGCGGACGCCGACGCGGAAATATATCGCGTGAGACAGCCGTGTTGTAATTATGTATGTATTCAGATACTCACGAATCTTTCAATATATAAAATGACAACTAATATTGTTACATCTAAAAAAGCACGGGCTTAGGTAATTTAAATTTGTATTTTGTGCGCTTAAGTATCTTTCAAAAAAAGCTTGTTTTTTGAAAAGCTTTTTACTACAATCTTATTTATTTGCATACTTTTGGGCAATTTATTTAATGACCTTAAGCTGGTGTTCGTATTTAATAAACGTGGAAAACAGCCGACTATTGAGCATAGATTTCTCCTGAGACCTAGAGCGTACTTCCACCACGCTGCTCCAACATTTATATCGCAGGATCATAGAAGAGGCGATGCGAATAACAAATATTGTTTTTCAATTTTTAACTAACTGTGCCCACGAGCGACTTGTCTGAACGAAATTTAATATTAAATATATTGTTCAGTTCGCAAATTTACTCTTTAATTTAACTCTTTAATTTTCTCTTAATTTAGTTTTTACTGTAACTGCCAGTTTATCTGCTCAAAATCGGTCCAGCCATTTCAGAGATTAGTCGGAACAAACAAAGAGATAAATATTGTAAAAAATTATATTTTGGTATATGTACCGTGTACATATGCATTTAGTAAAAAGCGATTATTTAATATATACAAACAGACACTCCAATAATCTTTATTTGTATAGATTATTGGTAATATGTGTCATAATAATCCATTTTGTATAACGTGTCGTATCTGTACATGACTGCCATAACGTAATAGTTTGAGAATTAAGGTATCAAATCTTTAGTTATAATTAGTAATTAGTATCGAAAATATTTGTGATCGACGTGCGATTTAATGATAATTCTATATATCACCTTTATTCATTCTTAAACCCTTAAGCTTATACAATACCGTTGATAATTCGGAACCTTTACGGTTGAATCCATATAAGATACCATGATATAAACTATGATCATGAAATTTTTGATAATAGAACAAAGTGATGTACTACAGTTTTATAGAGGACATAAATATCTACAAATAAAACCGTGACACGTTTTTCCGAAGTGTAACGAAGGCAGTTTTTACCGAATTCAAAAAAGACTCCTTTTTTAAAATTAAATTCGTGTGCATTGTTTTTTTATTGTATATTACCTCTACAACTTTTTACTGAGCGCAGCGATTATGGTAATTTTTTTTAATCGAAAACTGGTTCTTACAATGTGGTCCCATTTTATTTTAAGCGACATGTACGAGCAATTTTGAAGATATTCTTACTTTTAATATATTTTTTTCTTTTTTTACATTAACTTTTGTCTTGTGCATTTTAATATCTTAATAAACCTTGTTTAATGATAAAATGATTATTAATTTAAAAAACCGTTACTTCACTCCTTATTTCATTACCTCACTTCAAAAATTTCACTCCCCTATTCATGTATAAATCCATTATTTAAAAAAATGTTTCTCTTTTAGATATTTTTTTTTTATTTATTAATGATATCGATCATGTATTGATAAGTAATTACTACTGTAATTATTTGAATATTACAGGCTATTTAATTTGAAACTTATATATTTATATATATATATGTATATATATATATATATATATTTAGTACCGCGTTTAATAATAAAGAAACAAGATGGCCGTTTCTAACAGTAAAAAAACGTAGCAAAAAATTTTCAGTTAAAAAAAATTTTGAAACTATCCATCAAACTTGACTTTTATCAAAGAATGTATAAATGATTGACTAAGATAACTTTCATGCAAAGTTCATAATTCTTAAATATAATTAATTAGAATTATAATTTATCGGTTTGACAAATTGACAGATAAAACATGAATATAATAAAAACTGCATCTAGTTGTGATCACATCGAAACCGTTCCTCACGATGAAACTCCTGCTGGTTCTATCTGCCCTTGTGACTTGTAAGTATTTCTCGTTCCAATCTTATCAAATATACCAGTTGAAGACTAAAAATCTGGGGTATTTTGCGTTTTTTTATAGCCTGAAGGACTGACGAACGCGGATCATCTGATGGTATATGGTCCTCGTCGCCTAAGGAACTAGGCCTGGGGATTCATCAATTTTATTCTTCTTTCGTTTTATTTTCATTTCTTATACTCTTCAAATCGTCTGTCTTTTTTAATTTTATATCTATAACTTTATTTTTCTTGTTGTATCTTTCTTTTTACTCACCGTCTTCAATGTCGTTTTCAAATATAAGATTTTTTCTTAGTCATTCTTAATAAAAAATATATAAACTGATTGCATTATTATTTTGAAAAAAGAAACAGTACAGTTTAAGTTAAAAATATTAAAACAAAATAATTTGATTGAATAGAATGTCATTAAAATATATTTTTTGATTTTATTTATTGACTACTACAATACAAAATTTGTGGTGGAAATAGGGAGCGATATGAGGAATCTTTCTAAAATCACTAAATTAAAAAGTCGACAAATTAATTAGTAACAATATCAACTGAAGAAAAGCAGGACCTTTGTTATGACAATTTGGTGCATGTATTGAATAATCAGGACTGTCTTAGATATAGTATTAGGATTAAGTGATTATTTTTAAGTCTACTAATAATAGCGTTAAGATTTATAACACTAACATCCTATATGATCCTTTGTGGTCGAAATAAATGATATATATATTTTTTATTTATTTTTTATTATAATGGATTTTGTATTTTTCACCGGGAATAACAAAAAACTTGACCTAATCTACTTGCTTCTTGCTATTTAGTTGTTTTTTTTTTTTGTGAATAACTTTGTCCAAGGTATGTCTTTGTTCAAATAGCACCCATGAGCTAGGGTTCATAACGAATTTAGGGTATCAAGCCTTAGAGATATTTACCAGCTTTAATTTTCACAAGTTATTTACTGCATGTGTCAGTATGTTTATACAGAATGCCGACACCCTAGCTTGCTATTTCTAAAAGAGGTATAGCCGCTTAATCTGCCACAAGAAAACTCCTGTGTTGGTTTTAACATATTGTCCCAAAACCCGAGTTATTTTTTTTTAAGCTTGAATCAAAAAATTTAATGGCCCTCGTAAAAATTACAAGAAAAATATATAAATATACAGAAAATGTCCTTTGACCTTTATTACCGTTCTTTGGCGTGTCACTCTTAAGAGAGTCATGATCGTAAGAGTGGAGCAGATGTAATATGCCTAACAAGCAGTTGCCATTTCTTCGGCTTGTGCTTTGTTTGGTGCACTCATACCAGAATCTCAAACTTCATTTGGTCGGTCCGTCTAATGGATGTAACCTTCCTCGCGGTCTCATCCTCCCTTCAGCCTCATCCCAACAACATCTATTACTGTAGGTTTACTTTATTTATATTGGTACTTTAGTGGTTGCTGGTGCTGCTGTTCCACTTGTACCTGAAGACAACAGCCACTATGTTGAGGGTGTGAGCCGATATGCATGGATTCCTGATGGGGATGGTAACGCTGTCCTGGTAGATTTGCATGAACCAGTCGATGAGGTTGAAGGAAGCAGGCGCGCTGAAGACACTCAATTTTGGCTTTTCACGAGGTGAGAATATGACAATAAACATTCAATAATGTTCAACCCTATTAGCTATTATAGCCATATTTTGTGTTTACATACAACTTCAATATCGGTTTTGTCCATTTTGAATCTGAGCTATTCTGCGTCTCACGCTAAAGTTTGCAGAACTCTACACTACCCACTTTAACTAGGACAATTTACACAAGGACATTTACACACCTTTTATGCTAGCTCTTAATTCTCTAGCTTGATACTCGCCTTATTTCGGAATATTTTGGTCACTGTCTAAATCCCAAAAATTCCTTAGACCTCAAATCTCAGTAAATAGAGTTACGCACCCTTAGGTACTTTCTGAGCCATATGATCAAACGAGTTGCTACTTAACATTAAGCATCTATTTCACATGTTAACTTTGATTATTACAGACGCAATCCCACTACACCGCAAGTCTTAACACAGGGAAATGCTGCGTCTGTCACTCGCTCCAACTATGCAGGTAGCAGACCACTAAAAGTAATCGTTCACGGATTCGCTGGAAATGGAAACTCTGAAATTAATCCCTTGCTCACATCTGCCTGGTTAGCTGTTGGTGATGTTAATGTGATCGTTGTGGACTGGAGAAGACTAGCAACTTCTAGTTATGTAAATGCCGTAAACCAGGCACCAAATGTTGGACGCATCGTCAGTAATTTCATTACTTGGTTGTTTAACACCGCCGGTGGTCAATGGTTTAACGTCCACATCACTGGATTCAGTTTGGGAGGTCAGATTGCTGGGAATGCTGGACGTTTATCCGGAAGCAGGCCTAGGAGAGTAACAGGTAGGCTTCTAACAATCTTTATATTTTAATCTACTTTGTAATAATGGACTCTATTCGACTTTGGGTCAAAGCCAAATTTCGCTGCTCGTGGCAAACCCTGCTCAACAATAGACTCGAGATAGAACCGGTTTCTCCTTCTGTAAGTCTCTGTACTTTGTATTGACTAATATAATCTTGATGATATGCTTGCATGGTAATAGGAAATTCTGCCTGCCTGGCTAGCTACCACGATCTTGATAGGTTACTTTGAAATATTTTTTGTATATTTCAGTCGTAATGTCGCAATTTTTAACCTTTCAAAGGTCTTAATGCATAATAATAAACAAAAATTACTTTGCAGGATTGGATCCCGTCAGCCCAATGTGGTTCAACAACCCAAATGCTATTGGTCGAAACTCGGGACAATATGTCGAAATAATCCATACCTACTACACACGTCAGAATCCACCATTAGTAGGCCACGCTGACTTCTATCCTAATGGTGCTTCCTCACAGCCTGGTTGCTCTAACTCCATATGCTACCATAACCGTTCCTTCCACTTATTTGCTGCAACTATTCGTTTTAATCGTTTGATCGGAAGACAATGCGCTAACTCTGGAGAGGCGCAAAGAAATCAATGCAGAGGATCAGCTACACTTCCCATGGGAAATGCTCATCTGAACAAGCGAGGGTAAATATCTTATAATTATGTGCATTATTTTTGTCTTCGATTTCATTCCGATTCATAGGTTCTTCATGAAATCTGACAACTTTTTAATAACAAAAGCATCAGGAGCCTGCGTACATGTAAAATGAAGATATATTATTGTTAGATATTATTTTTGTTTTTTTTTGCATTATAAAGCCAAAAAAAAAATTTTTTAATTTTGAATATATTCAAAGCAACGGAAATGATACAAATAAGGAATGGTACATAATAATTAAAAGGAATTGTAAAATTTAGTATGACCATTTTTGAGTCACAGTATCATACTTTCGCAGGACGATCCTTTTCTTGTTTCCTTGAACCCAAATGAGAGACATCGCAAATTCATTTCCTTCGAAATTTATATGTTCTCTTTGTTCCAGATCTGGATTTTTCGGACTGAGTACAGGAGCTAACTGGCCATTCTAAACAACGTGTCACACGTCTTTTTACAACAATGCTCTCAATAATTTATTACAATTTATTATTAAATTAAATTATTCTACATAATTTTGTATTTAAATTGGATCTGTTGTCATGTTGTATTCCAGTGAGATACTATGTACAAGTTATACTTATTCAAGAATTCTGAAGATAACTGGATTATTTTATATTCTTGTAAAAGTGGTTTCATATCAAGGGAACCTATTTTCAACAATAATGATGTCATAATCCAAGACATGGTCTGTGTGCGACCCATGTTTCATTCGAACCCCTATGTAGCATCTATTTAGTTACAAACTTATAACAGTGCACATCATCTTAGGGGAACCTACAACGGAGATAAAATCTATTCTATGTTCATTTCCTGAATGTGGTCTATCTGTGGGCCAAGTTTTATCATAATCCATGCAACGGGTACTGGGTGAAAAAACCACGAACGTCCAAACATCTTCATTAACCATCACATTTTTATAAATTAGTAAGATAAGTAGGACTGGTATGATTGTACAGATGTTGTCTAAGTTTCTCAATGTCTGATACAGTATATTTTCTAAGAAATTCACTCAGTCTGTCATGAAGTCTAGTAACATAAATCTGTAGTATCCATGCATACATTATGAACGAATTTGACATCTGTCAACTTTGATGACTGTGTAGAAGCACAGACCAAAAAGTGCCGTGACATAAATCCAAGTTAACCTCATAATTGCTATAATGTAATGATGAAATTAGCCCTATTTTCACTTTCCCTGTCTTTTATGAGCTTGTAAAACATACACAAACATGGAGATTGTCCAATATTTAAAACATCAAGAGGCGCGCCTTGACAATAACACAACTATGGCGGTATGGTATGACGTGTATGGCGGTATGGCGTGATTCGAAACAGTATTAGCATGAGTTGTCGTGGGTCAAAGGTGACAATATTCATTGATATTCAACAAATTCTAGTAGGTAATATTATAACAGCGAAAGTTTGTAATGATTTACGTCATCAGATTATCCAAGCTATCTATAATTGAAATCATTAAAAAAATACATATTAAGAAATACATACCTATTTGTAAATAAAGATAAAATAGCATATCATAATATGAATAATAATGTCACATGTGCTTATCGCCTATGATGGACAGTAAAATTCTAATTGATTGATTATAATTACCGCACACGAATTATGAAAGTAAAGATAATGATAGATTTCTGTTTACACCTGTTAACACACATTATGTTCCTTGTCACACGTGTGACAAAAAGTGCAAGCATGAGAAATTTGAACGTGTGAATAGTATTTCTACGAACAGAATTACGTAGTGCGATATTTTTAAAATATATCAAACGACAAAAATGTTAAAGGCGCTTTCGAGTAGATGCGACATTCTATACATTCGAATTTAGAACGGGGGAAGAAAATAATGAAAGTTCAATTGCGCTCGGCACTGCGTTCCGTCCATCATAGATAAGAGGCTTTTATTTCTACAGTTGCCACATTTCGAAAAGGAATAGTGGGTGTTCGAGTATCAATTCGGTACGCCACAAATAGAAATAGTACTTTTTTTGTAATACACTCAAAATTGATTTTTTTCTTTACACACTGAGTATTTTTACAAAATTTTGATGAGGGGGCACTCAAATATCGAGATGGACCACATAAATATTTTTTTTGGAATTATTGTCTGTCTGAAAGCGCATCACATGAAAACCCGCAAACAGATTTCCATGAAACTTTGTAAAGTTGTTACTTAGGCCGCTTGTTAGTGAACCCGACTACTACACCGGAGGTCGTAGGTTTATTTCGCACTCAGTTCAAACTTTTCTGTGAAGAGCAAGAATGTGTATTAGAAATATTTATTTAACTATGTATTTAAAACGCTTAGTTTGGGGTCAGATGGCCGTGTGCGAGTTGTCCAAAGATATTTATTTATATCTCCGATTTATATTTAGGATACTTATTATTCCGAATCATTTCCGGGTTTATTTGGAATAGAAGAAATGTAAAATAAATCTAAAGGATTACGTTTGTAACAAGTCCTAACTTGTACCGTAGGTTCACGTTGCTTTAAGTGACATCTGACGAGGTGGTTTTGCGCTATTAGCATTTTTCTTGTTTTTTCTAAATAATCGTTATTAACTTTTTATTGGGTATACCGATTTTTATGATTGTTTTTTGCTCAAAAGCTATTACCTGTTGCTTAATTGCATGTAATTTTGAACGTCGTCAAGGGTGGCTTTTGAGTTGTCTTTACTAATGCCTATTTAACTGGTTGCGACTACGTTGACAGTTTCATTGCATATTACATGTTGGAGACATAAGAAGTCAGTTTTTTTAATAATAAAAATGATTTCAATAGGTTTCGGTATAATTGGAATGCAAATATCAAAACAAACATTCCCTGATAAAGCTATGCAATATATGCTATCAAAATTTTAAGATAAAATTTTCAAAATCGGAATTCCTCACATGATATTTAAAAATATTATATTGATAAAAAGATAAGAAAGCAATATAATTAAAGAGAAATCATAACTTATCGATCACACCAATTCCAATCCTCCTTCATGAAACTTCTCCTATTGCTTCCTCTCTTCTTGATT
>DWJZ01009166.1:0-10870 GCA_018249125.1 Asbolis capucinus
TAAATACTATATCAAGAATAAGTCTTCAAAATAAGTGGTTAAGAATACGGCCGCTTACTTGGGTGGCCCGGGTTCGAATCCCAGGGCGCGCACTTCTGACTTTTGGGAGTTATGTCCGTTTTAAGCATTTAAATGTCACTCGCTATAACGGTGAAGGAAACATCGTGAAGAATCCAACATACCGGGGAGTTTGCAAAACTCAAAGGTATGTGAAGTCTGCCAATCTGCACTTGGCCAGCGTGGTGAACCATGGCCTTAACCTTCTCATTCAAAGAAGAGACCCGTGCTCAATAGTGGGCCGTCATGGGTTGAGATAAAGAAAATAAGTATATCAATATAGAGTAACTTATTAACGAAAGTTCTGAGAATAAACAAAAGTTATTATCATAAACGTAGTTGCTTCATATCAAATGTTTAATATGGAATATGACGTCCAGGATAAAACAAACAGTAGTCCAAGTTAATTGGAAAGCAGCCGTGTCGGTATTTGTACAGTGTCCTGGTCTCTGGACACTCTCTGGACCTTGTTGGACTCTATCGTATATATATAGAAGAGTAGTTGCCCGCAACTTCGTCTGTGTAGACGTTTTAGTATACTGGTCAAAATGTTGAGCTAGAACGAATGTATTTATTTTAAGTTTATACCCGACCTATGTTGACCTAACTTCTTATTGGGTGTACTGATTTTAATGATTATTTTAAAGGTAATACTTGTATCGTATGTTCATGTAACTTTGAGCGACATCTGACGAGTGATTTTTGAATTATAAGCGTCTATCTTTTTTTTTTAATATTCGTTATTAACTTTATATTGGGTATTACAATTTTGTAATTCTTTTTTTTATTCAAAAGCACTTGTCTTGTCACTTGTCGGATAAGTTAGTGTTATCTTATATAATGCGTGTTTAACTGGTTACGACTACGTTAACAATTATAGTTTCATTGTATTACTTGTCGGAATCATTTGAAATCAGTTTTTTTTAACCATAAAAATAATTATATTTATAACGTGATGAGCATTAAACTATGAAACATTTATGAACATAAATCTGTGAAACCTTATATTTATAAGATTTCATAGTTTAATGTTTAACATTTTACCTGTGAGTATTTTATTCGTCCATACAACACTAATCTTCTATTCTTATTCCTTTAAATAAAGCCTTGTTTTGTTACAGTATGTTTTGTTTGTTAAACGGGTCGTGGAGTGTTCTTAGCCTGCTTATTTCGATTGCACGCGATCGAATAAAACATGCAACATCGGTCACTGACGATAGGATGGGTGACCGCTAGTGGCAAAAATATTACGAGCACTTCCGTGCTTTATAGGGCACGTAAAACGGACCCGGTTGAGATCGTTAGAAAGCAATCGTTAACCCATATTAGAGGCCCACAGGTGGCATAAAAACTTCTGATATGCATATGCTCTAGGCCTTTCCAGTACGATGAGACCCGTGCTCAGTACAGGTGCACCAATGGGTTCAAATCATTATATATATTAAGAATATTAACATCGGTATATTCCTACATTTCTATAAAATCAAATGCAAATTTAAACATATATATTACCATTTCGAAAAGTTACAAAGTCAAGTCAAATATGAAGTCGATTGCACCTGAATACAAACAGTCCCTCAACTAATTGAAAACGGACGAAGCGGCGTTATTTGAACAGCCTCCAGTTCAGTCTTGCACTGTACAAACTCTTGTCAAACTTGAGTCAACAATCAGTTTCTATCGTGCAACAGTATCCGTCATGACTCTACGTAATAGACCGTGATAGCCGTGGTTTGAAAGATAGTATCTCGAGTAGGCTCTGGGTTCAAATCCAGCAGCGCGCTGTATCGCTTGAAAATAAAGAAAATGGGACAATTATTTTGTTTTGCGTACTTCTATGATACGTTCATACATACGTGCCCGCTGTTTTTGCAAGCTTTTATTTAACTTGCAGTATTTGTCTGGATATTAGTAGGTATGTTAGTATATTTGTATATCTGATTGTAAAGTGCTTGAGTCAAATCTTGTAAGCTTAATTAGACCTACTTCTTTTTTAAATACTTTTACTATACTTTTATAGATCCTTCCTACAGATACGATGTCATAGATCCGATTTTATAGACCCATCCTGATGTCAATGCATCATGATAAGTATGACCTGATAAGCTTAAGATTGGCTCCAGATAAGGGAACTCCTCACGGGTTATCAGTTATGAAATTTTAAGTGTTTCTTCATTTTAAGGCTGTATAAATAAAACTTCTGTTTTTAAATATTTTATTAAACCTTGTTGCTGAACTGCGAACATTTTACAGCTCCAAATCATCAATTAAAAATAAATACAAAGTTAGATAAAATCATCTTTCAATACTAAATACAAAGACAGATAAAATCATCTATTAAAATTAAGTACAAAGACAGATAAATACATCTATTAAAATTAAATAGAAAGCTAGATAAAATCACCTATTAAAATTAAATACAAAAACAGATAAATACGTCTATTAAAATTAAATACAAAGACAGATAAAATCTATTCAAAATTCGAATTAAACTGCGAATGACTTTACGTTTAACTTATCTATTATCCAATCAGGCATATCAGCGATGAAACATAAACTTAATCAAGAGATCCCGCCAACCAAATTGCTTAATGGAGCTTATTGAAATCTGCCACCGTTAATCAATAAATATAAACGTCGAACTCGAGATCGGGACACGTAAAGCCGAGTCTTAATGCCCGGGGGGAAAGTTCAAAGACTTTCCAATATGGATGTAGCGAAACAACGCGAAAGGTTAAGTACAGGTTTATATTGTTTCACTGTTAGCGAGTAGCGACGTAAGTGGAACTTTCTAGAATGTTTAATTTCAATGTGGATGTATCTACGTTTTATACAATTACAGATAGTTATTCAAATTACTTTTACATTGAAAGTATTATTTAATTTTTCTCCTCCGGCTTTTTTCTTCGGGCCTACACCATTGTAACCCACATCTGTCCTACTATTGAGCACAAATATCCACTCACAAGGTGAAGGATAGAATTCACACGCCTTCGAGAATTTTATGGAGAATCGTAAGGAGTACAGGTTTTCTCATGAAATTTTCCTTCATCGCCTAAAGCCTCTATAGACAATACCTGCCTATCATCGACTTTATAAAAACGACAAAAACTTAAGATTTTATACGCTAGAGTAGGCTGGAATCGAGCATAAAAAAAAAATTAGAATTTTGTTAAAAAAATACCAAATTATTACCCGTTCCAGAATAGGCCCGTCACCCGACATTTGTGCTGGTTTCTTAGTGATGTCCCTAAACAGCTCAAGTCCATCGTGTACGGAACGTATAGGTCTATTAGGCTGTCATCGTAAAAGTAGTCTTAACTTGAATAGCCAATATGAAAACAATAGGGTTTGTATAACTATGAATTTAAAAAATATTTATTGAAAATAATGAATTTTAAAAAATATTTAATAAAATGATGGCATTGCAAACGTTTTTGTGCACATTTTTGATACCTAAAAAAATGGCTGTTAGGTACCAATTGGTGAAAATTAGTAACAGTAGCAACTTAGAAAAAAAATGTTCGCTTATACATATTAGTCTGACAACTGAAGAAGGTTTAAACCGAAGTGCCTAGTGTGCGACACGAAGCGATTAGCGCTGAGGGTATGAAGGCTGTTTCTAAGGCGGGATATATCTTTAAGAAAGATTAACGACCTTCAGGTATAGCTTGGGGTTGGGCTATAATTAAACGCGATGGAAGCTTCCCCATACATCGAGGGCGTCTCGCTGAGTTATGATTTCATGAGATGTGAGATTGGCACCTTGTAATGAAGCTGTAGTTTCGACTTTATGGAAAGTTTTGTCTTTATGTATAAAAATAAATGTTTGTTTGTTTTTTGTATTCTGTAGACTCTGAAACAGTAGGAGACTTTGAAATGGTATGGGGATTAGCTGTTATAAAAAGTAATATATACCATATATTGTCGTAGTATCCAGGCACCTTTACAAACCTTTGCGTATGTAGGCAAAAAGATAGATATCTTATTGTATTAACCACAAAATTATTCCGAATCTACTTGACTATTGCATATATGTATAAAGATCGTGCTTTCATCTTTACCATGTAATTGAAATTACTGAAAATAAAAGTAACTGACGATCGGTCAAGCACGGTCTGAGACCCAAAATAATATGACTAAAGTATTACCAGGCCCCATGGCTATTCGCAGACAGAATCCTTTTACAAAAATCATCCCGGTTAGCCAAGATGCAGACGGATTATAAATCTCTAAAAATATGGAAATACAGTGAGCTCGACAGTACTTGGTTAGGACCGTCCACGTTGACGTCCGACTAAGAATGTCTTTTTTGCGTTACTGCAATAATGACGGACATTGACAGTCTTTTGAAAGTGTCAATTCAGTTACTTACGTTTCGCGTGATAGCTACAAGATGGCGTTACAAAATATTACAGAACCATAGATGTAGTCTATGTTCAGATCTGAGTTGCGGTTATATTAAGTACGGCAGCACAGTCACATTTATAATATTAATAGAAATATTACACCTTTGAAAAATTATAAACTAGCAAACGACCAGATGGCTCATGTCATGGTCAGGGATCACCGCCGTCCATGGGCATTAAGAACACTACAGTGGGAATTTACTAACGCATTGCTTCTCAGAATTATCTCATATGCTCATAAGGAACACGATTTTTTTAACAAGTAAATAATACTCGCATAAGTTCAGAATTAAAATATCACCATAGTGTCAGTTATAAACAATGTCTTCACAAGCTTTACGCCAGGCGCTACAGACCAGGTAACAGCCATCCAGGCAATATTTACAAGATAACTTAATTGTGCCATTCCTCAGCGAGATAATTGAGAAAGTGTAGACTCCCCGCTCCGAGGAATCCTGTGGATATTAGGGCCCCTTGAGATCACATTTCTTCCTCGCTTCACGGCGCGTAACCACTACGTCACATATTTTACTCGCTTCGCTCCGTTCTCGTAAAAGCTCGTTATTAAAAGCTTTACATGTCATGCTAAGCGCTTTTAATGTTGGTTCGGTAGTAATGTTAACAATGTTTGGACTGACCTGTTGGTCAAGTGGTTTGACTGACTGCTAGGCGAAAGTATGCAGATTCGATTCCACACTTTTCTAAGAATGTCTGGATGTAAACAATATCTATGTAAGTATAAATTTCAATACATACGGATATATATTTCACAATTATCTCATCACGGTAAAAGCTAAAGCTTAGTTTGGGGTCAGATGGCCGTGTTTGAGTTGTCAAAAAATATACATTTAATGTGATCCTTGTTTCGTATAATTATCGGCCGAGTGTGATATATACATATTTGTTTACGGGTCATGGGTAACATTTTTGATGAAATATTGTAACTTGGCTTAACGATTGCTATCTATAGATATCAACCGAAACAGACAGCTTAACGTGCCCTGTGAACCTACTAGCGGCCTACTAAGGGCACGCATTGTTGCCTAAGTTACAAACGAAACTAGCTACGCTACAATGTCCTAACCAAATAAAAATTAGGGCCAATTGAAATGAATATTCCCACATTCATCGTAAGCCCATCGGTGGGGGTGGGATGGCGGCTCACTGATACGTCAATTAGGATATTGGTGGCACTGTACACAGTCGGGGAGCCCGGGGTTCGCAGACGAAGCTTGTTTACTCTGGTTAATTTTCACTTGCCGGCCAGACAGACGATGTTTTATGTATATGTATATTTTTGATTTATACATAGATAGACCTCCAATTTCATGCGCAGTTGACAAATAGTCCGACCAGTTGGCAAATGTCTAATACATTTATATGTCACAAATATCTGCTCCGGAATCTAACCCAGGACTTTAAACTTGACAACCTGGCTACTTGCTTGCTCGCTCCCACCTGATGAAAAGTGGCGATCATGTGGTCTACTGTTCCACAGAGCCGTTCAAATTCCCTTAACATTTATAAATCTTACGCAATCTCCAACCAATTAGGCTGGTTTCTCTTAACTTGAGGAATATGGATTTCAGATAAAAGAAACTCTGATAGTGGTTACATACTATAATGTTAAATGCGTTCTAGATACAAAAAGTCTTATTTTCTGTATGTTTGCGGTCGCTCGGTGGCTCGCGGGTGTAATTAGCGTCAACGACGTGAAATATCTTACAGGTCTCCTTAGGGAAACTCTTGGCATCTCCTGTAGTTCGCTGCCGGCTTATTCTTGGAACTACTCCATTACTTTAGTTCTTCTTTCCTTCTAATATTAGGAGGGAATCGTTATAGCTAGGTGGCTTTCTTTTTATTAATTAAAAGCTTTTATTTAACTTGCAGTGTATGTTTATATATTAGCATAGTTATTTGTTACGGATCAAATCTTGCAAGCTTAATTACACCCGCTTCCTCTAACATTACGCAACTGGAATTTTGCATGCTGCTTCACGTCCGATGACAATGCAATTTTATGATAAGCATGACCTGATACTACGTTCAGAATTAGCCCCAATGAAAATGGAAATTGTTTATTTGGTCGTAGGAGCCGAAAGCTCAATTAACGAAAGTCAACATTTATAATACAAAGTCCCTACTTGTGTTATAAATTTACTTACAATATATAAAAATGTATATATGTTTAAATCAATTCTTTAATAAAGCCTAAAGCCTCGATAGCTGTCATACTTTCCCCGCAATAAACACCTTTATGCGTTGAAAAGTAATAATTTGACTTTATTCATTCTTAACCACGCGGGCGACGCCGCGAGGAACAGCTAGTTTACTCATTATTTACAAAACTGCTCGTGTCAAAGTTTAAACAAAGATAAAAAAATTACTTATGTATATTTGACGTTAAGAAAATATGTTAAAATAACATTATTCATTTTAAAACGCTACTCTGAGCCTCAAGGCAATAACAGAACATGTTCATGTTCTGAAAAATAAAAAGCTTCTAAAGTCACTTTGTAATGGAAAATGTAAAATGCCTTTATTTAATTCCCGCAATATTTCAGGCGGGTTAAAATAAAATTGCATTTGAATTTGGAACAACACATGAATGTGTTTAAGTCGGGCGGTAATTCAGTTATCCGCTGTAATAATAATGGTTGAAGTTGATAAAGAATGGAAATCTGCCAAGTGTGAGTCGCTAGAGGTTCCGTGCTAACTGGATTCTGGACGGAAATTGCAATAGTGACAGAATATAGTCTGGAATAGCACAGGCTAGCTTTTATCAACATACCATACAGGTGAAGGTCGTGGGAGGAAAGTATGTAGTTCACTCTAAATAATATTTTTTTTCCATTTCCATTTAAAATCAATTAATTTAATTTTTCGAACTTTATTAGTAACTCTGTCAGTCTGTCTGTTACACTTTCAAGCCTACACACTGAACCGATTTTGATGAGAACTGGCGTGGAGGTAGATATAACTTAAAAAAGAACACAGCCTACACGTTTGTATATAAATACATCATCTTGAATATAAAACCATAAAACGTTGTACTTGTACTCCTTCTAAAACTTCATACTATTGAGTGTAATAAATAAATATTTATTTGACAAGAATACATTTTTGAAATTCCTATTCGTCCTGAAAATAGGAGATGGGAATTATTTCACGCGTACAATATCGCGGGAAGAAGGTTATTTTTAATGAGATCAAGTGTCTACCTATTATGGTTTAAGAGACGAACGGACGGATGAACGGACAGCGAAGTATTGAGATTAATATTTAGATTTTTTATATTAGATTTCTGTTTCTACCCTTTGGGTACGGAACCTTAAAAAATCTTAATATACAGACTACTATTGTAATATTTTTTATCGCTTTATGAGACTAGCTGAATACGCAGCATCGCTTACACACATAAATTGTTTTTTTGAGGACCGGAAATTCACGTACAAATTTAACCCCCTATCCCAACGTATATTAGGGATAAAAAGTGTCCTAAATATGAAGTATTTCTCGTATTTTTGGACCGAAAATTCCCATACAAATTTAATCCCCTATCCCACGGTATAATTAGGGATTAAAAATGTCCTAAATTAATTTAAAGATTTAAAATCATTACAAAAGTAAACACTACATATATTAAGAGGTATTTTATTGCAAACTTTCATTCACATTTACTATCCCTTATGGGATAAAATAAAAGAAATACTAAAATTATATTGAAGGTATTATATGTATTTAGGATATGCATATTTCAAATTCAAGGTAAACACATACATGTAACAGAAGCTTGTATAGAAAAATTTAAAATATTCACATTATTTTGCCGTTTTTTTCTTTTCATCAAACTGAGAAAAATATATTTTATTAATAGAAATTTGCAACACACGTTCCTTATGTTTGTTGCAAATTTCAAGCAAATCGGTTGATACGTAAAAAATTACATACAAAGTTCCTATCCCAAGGTAATCCGGGAATTATTCGGAATAGAAAATATTCTAAATATTAATCAGGGATATATGTAGATAAAGTAATGACGTTACAAGGTTTTCTCGGAACCGGATTTTCACGTGATGCGTGTTCAGACAGACAGACAATAATTCCAAAAACATGTTTAAGTGTTTTATCGCGAGATTTGAGTACACGCTTATCAACATTTGAATAAATATTCATCAACATTTGAATAAATATTCAATGTACTGAAAAAATGTACTTTGAATTTTATTAGGGAAACTAACCTCACATCGCTTCGGAAGAAATCAATCCAATAATCCTTCTCGTCAAATAAGCTACAAACATGCACAATTGTGTCTAAAGTTGTCCAATGGTTTCAGATTTGACATACATACATATTTTAACCTTTTTATCCCACGGGAACGAAGCAGTTTTCTGGGATAAACAGTATCCTATATCCGTTGCTTTTACATAAGCTACAACATGCTAAATTTCGTATAAATTGGTCCATTGGTTTCGGAGTTGCCGAACTAATTTTAACATATTATCCTGCGGGAACAAAGCCTTTTCCTGGGATAAAACCTCTTCTATAACCATTCTTGGGTTTTAAACTTTAATTACGCTACGTTTCATCTAAATCTGTCCAGTAGTTTTTGCGTGAAGCTCGAACAGACAAACAATAAATCCAAAAAAAACATATTTGATTTCTACATCCATAACTAAGCCTCCCTGCATCATAATTTTAACAAAATATTTAGAGTACAGAATTTACCCTGTTACAATGTCATTAGTAAATAGATTTGCTTCAAAAATATTTATTTTCATAATCTTCCCTTAATATCAAACGGGTCTGCGTTTAATTTACATAAAACAACGTCAGATGTTTTTACGTACCTTTCAAGAAACAGCGTATTTCTCTTGTATCTAGAAACTTCCTTTGTCAAGACACTCACAAAAGTAATTTACTTTGCAACAATGTAAGGAATGAAACACAAACATAGAATGCGACTGGACATCTGTTTTAAAGGTATTCTTAGACTGAGAACTTATCATAAGCTTCCTCGTCTTACTACTCGATTGTCAAAGTTAACTTAACTTAACCCATGAATACACTAATGAGTACGTCTCTCCTTGTGATCGAGGCCTGGATACTCCAGCGCCCTGTTCCATCGTCTTGGTGCTGTGACAAGTTGTTACGCCGCATGAATGACTCCGACATGGCTCAAAGATTACTATCTAACGATAAAACCGGGACCTACGGTTAACGTGCCCTCCGAAGCACAGAAGGGCACATAAAATTTTTGACGCTCCGACCGCGCCCGCTTTTGCTTAACTTATCCGATCGGCTACAGTCGAAACAAGCGGTTCCTAACGCGTTCATTCCTTGCATCCCCAGCAAATGTTAACTTTTTGTGAGCAGGTAGGTGTTTGGTTAAAACGAACCAAATAATTAAAATCGTATGTAAATTTCAAACTTTCCTACTTATTATATATTTTTAGACTAATATCGTCGCGGATACTAAACATTTTAATGCGAAAGGGTACTCACGATCTGTTTATTATTATTTTACCGATATTTCGACCCAGTTGCATAGATGGTCACGGCAAGGCTGCGGTGACGGAGACTCTTGACAGGTGACACTTGGCACTAACACTCATGACAAATAAATCTGTCAACATTATGACATGTTCCTTCTATTTTCATATCGTACAACTGGATCGAAATATCGAAATAATGTATAATATTTTCCGTACTTATTAACGTTTACGCGGTTTTCACCCTACAAGTATTATCGGCGTCACCAATAAAATGGAGGTACACTTCAAACTTAGCAATTTCCGTAGTCCCATACCCTAACACCCCATGATTTATACTCCGATGATATTTTATTAAGCCCATAAAACATTTCTTACAGGTTTCCGAAGAAACCCCTTTTGTGCTGAGAGCGATATATTCAACGCCTATGACAAAATTGTATTATGTGTACTTTTTGCATTTTTGTAAAAATGATTTTCGGTTACAGAAAATTTTTTAGCTCGTAACTACGTAGCCCAATGGCTGTTAACCGATTTCAGATTCGATTCCAGGTTGATGCGGTTTATGTGACGGATGAAAGGCTGTTCTTGAGTTTTGGATGTTATTTGTAATGTTATGTTTGTATGAGTGTGTGGGCGTTTATATAAGTAACCTTTTCGAACAAAATATATACTTGATTACGCGCCTGTGCCATACAACAGTGATGTCATGGATATAAAATTTCATATCTGGATACGGATCTATATACATAGTATATCCGTCCTATATCTATATATAGGATTAAAATTATATCAGTTTGGGATACTGTAGTGTAGTGCTATTCAATTATAGTTAAATAATAATAATATAATAAATAAATATCTTTGGACAACTCACCCACGGCCATCTGAACCCAAACTAAGCGTTAGCT
>DWJZ01009167.1:0-10868 GCA_018249125.1 Asbolis capucinus
CGTAGGAGCCAAAAGCTTATTTAACGAAAGTCATAATTTTACAATACAAAGTGCCTACATAAGTTATAAATTAATTAACAAATTAAATAATATTTAAATAAATTCTTTGTACAGCCTAAAGTCTCGATAGCCAATACCTATCTGTCATCGGTGATAGACTACAGACTAAGTAATGTTTGCGCATAAATACGACTGTTCTTGTTTTATATACCTCCTGCTTTGCTAGTGTCAAGTTATTACGACTACCGTCTTAAAAATCAACATTTATTGTAAACCACCTACAGAATATTTGTAATTGATTTCTATAAGACATTTGTCTGTTATTGGTTTTGTTATATGGTATAAGACATTAACAAGTGTAAACTCTTTTTCATGACCAAACTGTTGGTAAATCTTAAATATAAAAATTAAAATAAATAAAATGAAATAAACGCTTCCGTGCTTCGGAGGACGTTATTGTTAGATAGACATCGTTAAGCCATGTCGAAGGCCTTCGGGTGACACAAACACTCCCTACACATACATAGGTTGGCCACTAACTCCCGCATCAACCCGCATTGGAGCAGTGTGGTGGAGTACTCCCTAGGCCTCCTCAATATGAGAAGAAACCAGCTCATTAGGGATCTTAATGATTTGAAGCCAATCCTTACAAAATATGTATATAGACTAAGTACTCCGAGCATGCGGCAGAACAACCATTAATATTACTGCCCCCCAGCCTACCTATTTAGTATATAAATAAATATTTTATTTTATTAATTATTAAATTATAAATTGACCAAAATATACCGGTATCTAGTCATTAAGTTTGTATAAACGTTAACCCGATACAACTAATGTTGGAATCAAATATCTATTATATTCTATTCTCAGAAATACTCCTATTAGATAACAGATCGTGCATTTCAATGAAGTAGGAACGTGGAATTTGGAGACTATCCCAAGTAGCAAGAAGGTTTTGAAAGAATCCGACAAGATTCTTAACATTCTGATATCACTTTGAGACAGTATCTTGATGTGATTATATTTAACCCATAAAAGTTATTGTGATAGATTAAATGAAATGAAAACCTGTCGTAGGAACCAATAGACATTATGAATTTAAAAACAAAAAAAAAGTATAATTTTTTTTTGATAAATTTATCCGTTTCGAAAGATTTTTTTTATGGTCTGTTTATCAGTCAGTTTAGGTATGTACTGTTTTCTGAAAGTTAGAGCTGATTAGGGATTTCGGCTATCTCCGAGTTAATATTTTACGTTTCTTGTTTCTGATTGGCCGATATGCTGGTCTTTCGACATTTTAGCCAATGGCGTTAAATATAAATATATAAATTAAAATACTTTTTGGGTGTTAGAATTTCTTTAAAAGCATTTTACCTAATTCAATCTTTAAGATAATACTATTAGACACAAAAATGTATCTCGACACATACCAGCTCACTTGAAATGTGGGCTGATGTTTAGTTCGTTTCAAACTGCCATCATGTATACACGTTCCTTAACCCTAATGTGTATTTAAATTATTTGTTACAACCAACTAGGTACTGGGTGTATTTGGTTGAGAATATTTTTTAAACTTTTTCTTAGTTCGGTGGCAATTCAATGAAGATGTACATATATGTATGTGTATATTCAAGCGGATAGTATTTTGTGTTAAATTTCTATGGGAGGTGACATCTAGTATTTTCTTGATCGAAGATAGAAATACTTGCACTGTAACCTATATTAAAACATCACAATATACTTATTGTTATTGCAAATTCGATCTGAACCAATTTCGTCTGGATAAACATCCATACAAATTTACATGTTAGTATTGAAAAAAAATCTAGATCGAATATGCACGGAGTATAATAGTCAATCCCTTTGAATCTGGAAATATGTAAAAAGAAGAAGTATTAAAATATTTAAAAACGCAAACTTTATTTATTTCAAATTTCATAACAGTATGACAGTTAAACCTTTGAGGAGTTCCCATGTCTGGAGCCAATTCTGAACATAGTATCAAGTCATGCTCGTCATAAAAATGTATTGTCATTAGATCGGAAGGTAGTTTTACGAAGTGGGTCAAATTAACCTTGCAATATTTAACCCGAACAATTAACAAACAAATATACTAATAAACAAACATACACCGCAAGTTAAATAAAAGCTTGTATACATATATGAGATAGACGAAATGAGATTTTTTTTATATTACAAAAAAGTTTTTTTTACTTTATCTAAAGTTATTTTTTGCGTTTCGTTACTTATCAATAAGCGCTTGACTACGATCCAACCTGATGGTAAATCTTGGATGGAATGGATAGAAATCTTAGAAGATTTCTAAATTAGAATTTATTTATCATAAAACAAAACATTGTAATATCATTGAAATATTCAAAGTGTCTATCCTATAACGAACGAACGAACTACCTAAAAGGCTGCCGCGCAGCAGCTGAGCCTCAGCTTATGTCACAATTAAAGTCATGGCACCGATTTTCAGTTGGGCCGTTAGAAGGGTATTCCGCCAGCCGTAACTCCTTTACCAAAACATATTAAACCACTGTTTGCCATGGCCGTACCGTCGCCGTGTCGTGAAGCTGCCGTCCTCTTGGCCGCGCCTCGTCATCAGAATCCCCTTTATTGTATAAATAAATATCTTTGGACAACTCATACACGGCCATCTAAACCCAAACTAAGCGTTAGCTTGTACTATGGTGATCAGACAACTGATAAACATACTTATATTAGATATTTACTCTCAAACACACAGAACAAACATTCCTGCTCATCACAGAAAAGTTTGACCTGGGTGGGAATCGAACCCACAACCTTGAGTGTAGCAGTCAGGTTCACTTACCACTAGAACTATAATAAAACAAAACTGTAATAACAAATATTTCATAATATGTCACATTATTTGAACTCTGTTGTCATCGGGGATATAGCTCAGTGGTAGAGCATTCGACTGCAGATCGAGAGGTCCCCGGTTCAAACCCGGGTGTCCCCTTCTCCAAAACAGAATCCAAACATAAAACTTTTGCCGTGAGGTAAATTTCTAAATTTTCCTTTTTTAATTTTTTTTCTTTTTTTTTTCTTTTTCATTATATTTATTTAATTTGTACATTTATGTTTATATAAAAATATCAGGATTGAGTTTCAATTTCAATTTGTATATCATTTTTGCGCCATGATTTACGATAATTTGTCCGTTTGTTATTGTTGGTATAAAATAATGCATTATTATTTATGTAATAATAAATGAATTAAGAATATTAATGAAAGTCCGGCGGTTTTTATTGTAATCTATCGAAAAAAGTTAAGCAACGGCGGGCGCGGTCGGTAGGAGGATGTGTGACCGCTAGTGGCACTAAATTCATGAGTGAATCCGTGCTTCAGAGGGCACATAACGCCGTTATCATTAGATAGCAAATGACATAAACAAAGCCATGACATAAACATGTCTGGCACTTTGGTGGGCTTAGGCCTTCTCAGTATGAAAAGAGACCCATTTTCATTAATGGGTCATTAAGGAGTTGAAGCCAGTAATAAAAATGCGAAAATCTCTCTGTGTGTTGAGTGACATCTGATGAGAAGTTTTTGAGTTATCTAAATATATTTATATAAGCGAAACACCATTCACTAATCAATGACGCAATCTCAGAAACTATAACACCCCCAAGCTGTAGAACGTGTACATATCCGCTAACACGTATTTTACGAAACTCCACGCCTAAGGGGGTAAAACGGGGGTTTGAAGTTTGTATGTTTGATTATAACGTAAATGTGTCCGTCAAGAGTGAATATGTTTTTAGTAAGTTAGTGCGCTTTACCACCAGGCCAGCGCTAATTTATAGAATATAAAAAAAGTCTGAAGGTATGACGTCGCGGGCGGCTGCAGTTCCTTATAGAATTAATTACGAGTTAACAATGATATTTTCAATTTATTCTTTGTCGAAGGCATTTGAAGTTGGTTTTCTTAAAAGATTGATAAGATTATTTTATTCATGTTATATTTAATATTACTTAACTTATCATTAAAGTTTATTACTTATAATTAAAGTATTGTGTCCCGCACGCACTAAGTTCTGATGTGCTAATTTTATCACTAATATACACATATAATAAACATATACATACATACATATAATAAACGGCTGACCCGCGTTATGTGGTCTGATTCGCCCGACTAGTTTCGGACCTGTCCGAGGTCTTTCATCAGCTGCAGCTTGTTACAGTTATGTCACAATAACTACTTTTTGTGGTAACTAGGTTCTTCCGAAGCGAAGCGGCGTTGTATCTAGTTTAATAACAACATGAGGAATCCATAAAACCCGAATACTATGAAATCTGTCTTACACGAGGACGGAATAGCTTATGCAGAACCATTTCAGACTGGATCACCAGACATTGTTAATACACAGCATCTATTGGTCTACAGGAGATGACACACACACCGACCTATACTGGTTTAACATTATTATAATATTTGTAATGTGGCTTTTGAAATAAAATGATAACGATTTATTTCGTCCTAGGAATCAATAGCTTACTTTACTTATACAAATAATCAAGCAGAATACAGTGTAAATTAAAACAATTATTTATGGAAAATAGCCTGTTAACAGGTGGCAGTTAACATGAAAAAAATCGTAATAATGCCAATATTATTACTGGGTACAACAATAAACAAAATTAACTTGAAGCAACTTGTATTACAATATATAACAATATCTGAAAGAGCTATTGAATTGATTATTGGCTCAAAATAAGCTTAAAAATGGACTATTTTAACTCTAGAATAGCTAAAAAATATATACAATGTCAATAACGTTCAGGCAAAGTGTTGAACAAAATTCAATTTGATCAAAGAATTTGCCTAGTTCATGTATCAGTGTGGAACGTGCTGCTGGAATTTGTATCACTGTTAAAAGTTATCCAATTTCAGCATAAAATAAGTATTGTTTATTAAAATTCACATTTAAGTGTGCTAATAAGAAACGTAAATATGTCCTAGATTAATCATTTATTACTTGATCTTAAGCCGCGGCGGCGTTCGAATTGCTTGCAGCTCACAGAATCGACTTTTGTTATTTTCCATTTAGGTTATCAACCATTTTATCGAATTCAACCATCGACTATATAGCCTATCAGACCATGCAGGCTATAATGAATTAATTCTCGTAAAACATCGAACTAATTAATGTACCGGCCGATTCTAGTTTTACCAAATAATTTCAAAGTGGTTCAAGTTCAAAAGTCATTCCACTGCAGTCCAGCTGAAATATGGTATTCAAATTTCTGCTAACTGAGTTTGAATAGAACTCAACTCTGTAGTATCGGAATACAGTTGACATTTCGTTGACGAAAAGTCGAATCGAAGTCGATGGAATGCAGTTGAAAGCCGATTGCGAATGTGAATACCAAAATGCGCTTCATCGACGAAGTCGCTATGTCGCTACGACTTGTTAAACGAGAATCAGCTGCATATCAGCCACCGGGCGCAAAGTGTCTACCAATAGCTGTGTGGTGATTTCTTTGTGATATGACGCAGAAATGAACCGACCAATCACGGCACATTAATTTGACGTTTTCACGTCTCTTGAAACTCAACTTTAGCTATTTTTATGCCGTAAAATATATCCCATTGTTTTATACCATCGTTAATTTAAATAAAGCCGATGAGATGAAATAAATGAAATTTCATCAATTAAAATTCTTCATTTAACGCCAAGTGTGCAATCACCTTTAGGTATTACATTGAGTTTATTGTCAACTAATGAAATCTATTTTAAAACGAAGCATTAAGCAGAATTTTTATGAGATGCAATTTAAATTATAATAATATTTATTGGATAGACCGTGACATTATACAAATTATTTGCCTTCAGTCTCTCAGTATAAATCCGAATTATACAACTGCAAATCATTTTTTGATTCAGCGGCTGTGTTCCCATGTAAGAGAGGCCGGCTTCGATTCTCAGCAGAAGCAGATACTTATCGTCACTGCAACCCATGGCTGTCCCACTACTGAGCTCGGGTCTCCATTCATTATGTGAGGGGTACAGGCCATAGAGCATCACGATGGTCAAGTGCGAACTGTCGGCAGTGCAGATTTCACGAAGTTTTGAAAATTAGAAGATTTCACGAATTTAGAATTCACGAAGATTTGAACCCTGGACCTACCAGGGCCAAACCCTGCGGCTAATTGACAGAGGTAAGCAATAGCAGAAGCGGTCAGTAAGAGAATGGGTGACCGCTAGTGGCAAAATATCATGAGAACTTCCGTGCTTAGGAGGTATTTATATATTATTTAGAATATTATTGAAATTGGAATATTTGGCCACATAGGCTGGCATAAAAACTTGCTTTACTTGGTTTGGCAACTGGCAACTAGGCTTTACACCAATCCGCACTGGAACAGCGTGGTGGAGTATGCTCCAGGCCTCCTCATTATGAGGACCCGTGGCCAGTAGACTATGGAATGGTTAAAGCTGTATAATATTTTACTTTTTTTGTGTACGTAGTCTAGTTCGATCGTTCAATTCAGAATAATTAGAAACGTGCAATTTTTATATCTAAAAAGAGGACAAGATTATAAATCTGTTATAGATTACAACAGGTAAGAGTCAGCATCTAAAAATGTGAAAATTATGGAATTTTTAAAAATTAAGAACAGGTGAGTGCAGCGTCGTGAAATATGACACCCGGTATCGAGTATTGATATATCAGAGTTCATTGACTAATAATTAATATATTTTATTGCATCACTAGTATTTTTTATTTATCGCACGTGTTTTATAATGCGTCAGAATAAAATTAATTTTTAAAACACCTGAGCTCAGCGCTCCTGAGGTTGTTCCAGCGCGCTATGACATGGGATTCTTCAAAAAGGGTGTAAAAATTTAACTCTTTCAGGGCCGTGGTTGCATGGGTGACCCCCACGGTCCGTTGGCCATGCCCTTAGGCAACAATGACCACTTAAAAAAATGACCACTTTAAAACTATAAAAATATGACTATGTAAATGGAGTTCTGTATATAATAGACCAGTTGAAAACTATAAAAAAATGTAACTTAAAAGATGAAAACTTCTGTTTCTTATATCTTTCGTTTGAGATCTGGTCCTAGTGAAGCCGAAACGCAGCACCAAGCACCAGCAGTACTTTAACTGATCTCAAACCTCACAACCTCAAGAGGCCCAGAAATTTTACAAAAAATAAAATAAATTGGAGTTCGATTTTTAAAGTTGAATTTATTTTTTAAATACAGTTTATGTGATATTCTTTATTTAAAACAATATTTTTGATCTTACATTTTTTTAATGCGCTTCAATTTGACCAAGAGCTTAAAATCACAAAATGGAAGGCAGAGTATGTTTATAAAGTCCTTGTGATGGGCTTTCACGTTTTCCTTCTTTTATCTTCTTTCTTTCAATATTATTACAAGCTTACTTGTTATACAGTATAACATAAACTTCGGGAACAATAATAAAAGTAATAAGGTTATATCGCTAATAACACTTTAATAATACTGCGCTAAGACATGGTGGTTAGGTCCCGAGTTTACAGATTAACAAGTCGTAATACTGTAGCATACTGTGAAATAATCTCTAGAAATAATTCCCTTAAGCTACTGCTTCACTCTGCTGAGTGGAATAAAATTTTGTGGCAGAAAGAAAGAAAATTTTATTTATTTATTTACGGTTATAAATATCCGCGAACAAAGTCGCCGGCAGTTAGTCATCATTTCAACTCATAACTGTCAACCCAGGACCGTCAGAGCTCGACGTTCAAACCACTAAGCTATCAACGAACAAAAGTAAAAGAAGTATACTGCAACATTTTAACCACCTGGCCTATATTGGTCGACTTTGACCTAAAAAGCCCAATTTACGTCATGAACTGTTAATGGTTAAAGCACAATAAATAAATACAGTACTGAGAAACATTGCCGCGGTCTTATTCGATCTTATTCTAGGCCATGTGATCGATAAATAGTCAAAATTTATTAATTAAAATTGGTCATTGAAGTCATTTCTAAGACATCAAAGACCGATATGCAAATTTTGATTCTATCTACAGTTCCAGTTTTGGTTTTTAAAACTATATTCGTTTCCTTGTTTAAACAATCGTTTTAGCAATTTTGGCAGTGGTAGCTTGATGGGTTGACCTGAAAGCAGAAGTCCTCCTGATAGTGTTGTCACCGTCGCCTAAAACAGGGGCAACACTATCTTCTATTATCTCTTATCTTTTAAAATAAAATAAAAAATAAAAATAAAAAAAAATATTTTCGGCACTGTGTGTTAAAAATTATAGTTTTTTAGGTTAGTATTTTTCTGTACAAAAATATTTAATTATTTTACAAATATAATTTATTATTTAGTGTGAATTAAACTTTACTGAAAAAAAATCTGATCTAAGCATTTTGTTAAATTTAATTTGTCTTATGTGCCAAGTACGTGGCCCAAAAATGTCGAATATAATTCTCGAGAAGACATTTCCGCCTTCCATCCAGCATCTCTTCCGGGACATGTCTCAATCCGTTTACCCAATGGATCGTATCGAAATATGTTTCACAAATGGACGTGCCCCAAAAACATCCTGAAGGCCCTCGATCGGGAACGACAAACACTTCGGATTAGAAAGGATCATGCGTTAGGGCAGGACCGGTTATCGACCTATCCTGGGGTCACCATGCTTTAGTTTCTTTCAAAATCAAACAAAAAATTTATTTATTCATGTAGGTATTATAAATACAGTTATGAACCAATTTTTTTTTTATTTTGAACTATCATTATCATGGACAGTAAACATTTTTAAAAACTTTTTAACGTTTTATTGATAACGATGATGATATTGATTAACGTTGATATTTTTATTACACCTAGACACAGAACAAAAATTCCTGTTCATCATAGAAATGTTTATTTTGAGTGGGAGTCGAACCCACGACGAACGAATGAACAAACAGACAAACAGGCTTACTAACCACTAGACTAAGGCAGATTCAACCCAAGGCCCGTGGGCCGCGAACAGATTTTAAATGGCCCGCACATATATGTTTTAGAACTTTTTTATTACACAAGTCCTGAGAGTAATTAACTAGGAATTACTAGTGGCCCGCAATAAATTTACCATCCCTCAGTTTGGCCGGGACTGTCAGAAAGGTTGAGTTATACATACATTAGACCAACAGGCCAGACAAAGCAGGCAGAAAGGTTCATTAAGAAGAAATGAAGTTTTTTGCGCTGATTCTTCTCCTCAATATTATCTCTCCCCACTTTTCCGAACGGTGGTTGATAAAAAAAATGACTTTTTAAGAACTTTTAAAAACATTTTAAGGGGTTACTCACGATTATTGTCATTTATAACGATAATTATCAGTAAATAAAAATATCAATATAAGTATTTATTCCATAATATATGTGTATTTTATTACTTGCGTGATCAGCATAGTACAAGCTAATGTCTACCTTGGAACCCTGGGATCATGTGTGAATTATCCCGAGATATTTATTTATTTCTGAATCAGTGGTAGTATAAAAATATTTGACATCCTTAAGTATCTTTCAATAATTTTTGTTTGAGCTTTGAGTCTAACATGTACCAGACATTGTGAGATAACTCCTAAATAAGCATAGTATTTATACTCAGTGCCTGTATTCTTGTCTCTATACTTCCGCTTAGATGTACTCGTAGTTATCCGAGCTAACGCAAAACTGATGTACGCCCTAATCCATTTGTAAAACGCAGCATTTTGCCGATCGGGCCTACCCCATGCCCCATAAAATACCCGCATCTGGGATAAATATCCGGTGATATGAACGGAGCTATAAGCAACCCCCACATCGAATAGGATTTCGATGTAAACGCCCTGTACTTACCTTATTTTCCGGTATTTCTTTATTATCGGTATTTTCATCACTGCATGTCATAGCTAGGGTTGCCAACCGTACTATATTATATAGTATTGTACGGTTTTTTGGGATTCCATATTATATACTAATAAATGTATAGTACGCGTTGATACTATATTTCAGTACTAAATATCATTGTTTATATTTTGAATTGATGCTCTTTTTTTAAAAAATCTATATTCCAACATAAAACAGTTTACAACCCTACTCATGACTGTCCCACTACTGGGCTTGGGTCTCCTTACAGAATATCAGAGATATAACCTATAGTCAAATGGTCAATCTACATTGGTCAAGTGCTCATTGCTAGACACACCTTCGATAACTTTTAATAGTGAAAGTTTTCTTACATAGTCTGCCCTGACCAAAACAAGTGGAAATTTGAAATGAAGTGAAAATCATTTATTTCGTCGTAAGAACCTAAAACTCACTTAACGAAAGTCAACAGTTAACTATGCAAAATCCCTACATCCATTATAAAATTAACAACAATCAATTATAGAAAAATTTAAGAGATATTTTTGTGCTAAAACCTAAAGTCTCGATAGACAATACTTATCTGTCATCGACTTTATAAATAATACAAACTTAGGCCTATGTACTCTAGTGTAAGCCGGAAGAAAAAAAAGCGGGCAAAAAAAATAAACTCCTGGTGCTTACTTAAACAAGTAAATTTAAATCTGTTAGAAAAGTTTATTACTAGCCCGGTCGAAACTAGGATCAGAGCGCATCATTTCCATACATTCTTGTCATTAGATACTCGATTATATAAATTGAGATTTAACACGTTTCTGGAAGTTAAATAAAAAAAATAATTAAAAAAGCTGGCAAAAATTCTATTACGCAGATAACATTTAACAATATCCCGCAGGACTCGAACTCCGATCTCCCGTTCGAAAGACAAACGTTCTAAACATTACTAAGCTTAAACTGTACGGTATTTTAATACTGTTTTATTTTTTCATGAA
>DWJZ01009168.1:0-10868 GCA_018249125.1 Asbolis capucinus
CTTAAACCCCCCTGCACATCTAAACATAACAAAGTGTATAATATCTTCGATAATAAAGTATTTTCATACAAAATTTCATCCTTTTTTTCAACCCCATTAGGTATTTTTCGGACAAAATGTTATCTGTGTATTTCTGCAACTTGTATTCTACCTTTGTAGCAAATTTAATCAATATAAGTTCAGTAGTTATGCATCAAAAGCGGTATTGACGTAGCAATATATATGTAGCTTATACAATTTAATTATAAAATTCTCATGCAAGAAAATTTCTATTAATTTAAATAATTGAGCGGTTAAATTTCAACCGCAGGTAAAATGTATAATAAAGTATTATTACACAAACAGAGATAGGTATACTGAAAGAGTGAAAAAGAGATATGCTGAACACTTCAAATTCCTTTATTATTCCTCGCATCTGTCAATTCCCGCGGGGAAATTGTAGGTTAAATCGAATAGCTATCGGATACATATCGTTTTATCCATCTACGTCGTTTCATCGATCAACAAATAACTGTAGTGCACAGTGAGTTTTACCAACAACGACATAGTCAACAACCCTTATGTAACATCTACATCTACTAACAAACACGAAAAGGCGGTGTTGTCTGATGTTAAACTTAGCTATATCAAAGTATAAATTATATGGCTTCAACCCATCGATGGCTCACTACTGAGCACGGGTCTGTCCTCATACTGAGGAGGCTCAGGGTATACTCCACCACGCTGCTCCAATGCGGATTGCGGGTAGTGACCAACCTAGGTGTCAGAAGTTGTAAACCGCCAGAAGGCCTCCGACATGCCTTAACGATTGCTGTCTAACGACAACAACCGGGACCGACGGCTTTACGTGCCCTCCGAAGCACGGAAGCGTTGCTTAACTTTTTCGAACAGTTATAATCGAAACAAGCCGCCGGGCTATGAACACTTTCATACTATTTTGTAATATTAAAATGTTAAAAATGATAGTCGTTAGTATATTTTTAATACCCACGTGAATAAATGATAAAAAAATAAATAAAAATAACTAAATAATAAATATAAATAAAATAATAAAAATAAATAAATAATTTTCACTATATAGTAAGTACGTATTTATTTCATACAAGTGCATTTTTAGCCTCAAAACCGCAGCCTCATACAATATTATTGCTAAACACATTGAGTACGAATATATTGTATAACATAATATCGAAATCCTATTCCAGTCACATAACTGAATTTTCTGCTCTCGAACAGGACTAGCACGCGCGGAATTAGCATAATAGCATGGCTACGATTTTCTGTTTGCGTTATAAATAAGATTTTATTACATAGAAATTTTGAATAAAATATCCATAAGTACAAATAAACAATCGGAATATCTGTTTGTAATTTAAAAAAACCGTCTGTCTGTTTGTATTATTATTTTTTTATTAAATTTACCAAAATAACATTTTAAACAATTTTTTTTCTGTTATTTGCTCTGGCTAACTTCTGGACTGATTTTGACGGTACTTTCACTGGCAGATATCTGTATAAGGGTAATATAATATACTTTTATTTCAGAACTATGAAATAATGTCAAATTAGCATAGGTATTTCTTTCGAGAAATAAGAAATACGAAATACTAATAACATATCGTAAAATGTACACTGAGATATTTAAATTCTTTGTTAAATTTCACACGGACGAAGTCACACACAGTCACACATAGAAGTCACACAGCTAGTAATTCATGTTTAACAATCCCACCTGTTGGTAAGTGGCGATGTAGTCCTAGATGGTTAAAGCGCATTAACCTGGAAGAAGCCTATTCACTCTTGTCTTGAAAACACCTGCATTATACTCAAGCTGAAACACAGACGCTGGTAATTTATTCCCATCCTTAGCGGTATAAACAAAAATGACTTGGTGTTTCTGCTTTCATGAGCTCTTCAGGCTATAAAAATCCACTACTCCTCAGTTATTAAGAACCTTCTGTGCCCAGGTTAAGAGCACAGGTCAAATAAAATTATTGAGTATTCAGGTGTAAAGGTGCTGGATCCAATTATAACCTGATGTGTCTCTTTCAGCTACTTATAGGAAGGTCGATACTTAGTGGCGTCATTGTAAAAATAACCTCGACTGTGGAGCTGAAGGGCATGGCTGAAGGGAAATAATCTCTTAAAAGAATTTTACTGTTTCGACCGTAAGCTATGTTTAAAATTGAAATTATAAATCTTTTAACCTAAAAAATGCGTTCGATATCTGTCTATAATATTTTAGCTTCCAAGTGAATAAAAGATTTGTATCTAGTTTTCTGTTTGGCAAGGCAGGTTATTAGAGCCTAGGGTCGGCCCACGGCTCCGCCCGTGTGGTACCAATTTCAATAAAATTAATCTATATCACTCTCCAATCTAACAACTAGACATGAACAACACGTCAATCCCTCGATCCGTTTCGACGTGAATGTCGGACAAACATACAAACACACTCTCTCACATCTATACTAATGTTATAAAGCTGAAGTTTGTTTGTTTGAACGCGCTAATCTCGGGAACTAGTGGTCCGATTTAAAAAATAATCTTTGAGTGTTAAATAGCCCATTTATCGAGGACGGCTACAGGCTATATATCATTAAAGTTAAGACCAATAGGAGTGGAGCACCAATGAAGAATGTTTCAAAATCGGGAGATTTTTTCCTATTGAGAGCTTCCGCTGCGCGCGTAAACGGTTAAAGTTTCGCAAATGATGCCAAGAAAATCTGGACACTGTTTTGTTGTTGACAAATGTGGGTTGTTTGTAGGGTTTATAATGTTGTTTGAAATTATATTTGTTTTAAATAATCTAACAATAATTTTAAATAAATAAATATCTCAGGATTATTCACACACAACCGTCTATCTGATCTCAAACTAAAAATGAGCTCGTAATATGGCGATCAGACAACTGATAAACATACATATGTATATATTTATAAACACATATTTATATAGATATTTTTATCATACTCAACCAAATCAAAAAATCCAACTACAAAATTGACAAGTTTGTATGAAAAAAATCCAGCTACAAAATTTTCAAGTTTGTATGCAAAAAAATCCAGATACAAAATTTACAAGTTTGTATGAAAAAAAATCCAGCTACAAAATTTTCAAGTTTGTACGCAAAAAAATCCAGATACAAAATTTATAAGTTTGTATGAAAAACAATCCAGATACAAAATTAACAAGTTTGTATGAAAAAAAATCCAGATACAAAATTTTCAAGTTTGTATGCAAAAAAATCCAGATATAAAATTGACAATTGTATATGAAAAAAAATTAAGGTACAAAATCAACAACTTTGTATGAAAAAATATCCAGATACAAAATTGACAAGTTTGTATGAAAAAAATTCTAGATCGAAAATCCACCGAGTATAGATTGATGAACGGACAAATATAGAAAAAATATAATGATTTCAAATTTTCTACAAAACACTAAAAATAATGCAGTATGTTAAAGCAACCGGGATAATATTTTAATCGGAATACTACGCAGTTTTATAGACACTACTTTTCATAGCAAACATAATAAGCTATATGCATTAAATCCATTGGGTAAAAGTTGCTTTCAAAGTCCAATGTTCAGTTTGCTTTATCAAAACGTTCGTATAAAAATGTTCTATCCACATATTTCAGATTACACTTGCACAATAGAACCTTTCGTTTGTTTGTTTGTGTAGAATGAAAAATGTATATTGTGCTATGGTCTACTGTGGGCGAGAGATACGGACTTTTATTATAATTGGAACATAATTTTTCCATTGCTGGGCTGTGGCATATTGTGAGGCGTAGAGGCCATAGGCCAGAACACTGGTCAAGGAAACCTCACCAAGGTTCCCACATGTTCTCGAACTCTATGGGGAACTCTCTGGAGTGCAGATTTTTAACGATACTTTCCGTTTGATATAAGTTATAATTAATTTTATACGCGCATAACTTAGATAATAATATCTAAATAAATAAATAAATATCTTTGGACAACTCACACAAGGCCATCTGACCCCAAACTAAGCGTTAGCTTGTGCTATGGTGATCAGATAACTGATAAACATACATATATACTTGAAAATACATGTTTAAATAGATATTTCTATTACACACCCAGACACACTGAACAAACATTCCTGTTCATCACAGAAAAGTTTGCCCTGGGTGGGAATCGCACCCACAACAACCGGTGTAGTAGTCAGGTTCACTAACCACTAGACCAACCGGCCGGTCATGTCATAATTAAAGGTGCAGGCGGGATTCTTATTTAGTTATTTAAAACTTCTTCAGACCCTAAGAAGAGATACCAATGGTGGGCCTTATGCTAAAAGCATTCTTTACTAGGCGACCTGTAGGATAAACAAACAGACAGCGAGGGCGGTATATAAAGAGCAACTGCAATATATTAATAATATGTGGGTACATGTCACACCTGTGTGTACGCCAAGTTCTCCATTTGAATGTACGTTTCCCTTCTGTTCTGTAATTCTCACCCTCTTCCAGAGACCGACGTTCAAACCGTAAGGCTATCACTGCCTTGGACCATTGCCATCGACCTTTAATACATTCATAATTTATTTAATTCAAAACTATATTTTTTGCAACTTTAGCCTTGAATTTATAGAGCATCTGGTAAACTAACATTTGTTCAGAACTAATGTCATCTAGTGTAGAAAAATGTAACAAATTACACAGTTTGACACAAACAAAAGATAGATGGCGTTGCTAGCCTTTTAAGTGTTTATTAATCTGCGAAATCGCAGATTGAAAATTGCTAAGTTTAAAAAAATAAGGGTGATAAAAAACATTATCAATTCACTTGTGTATTATGCTAAGCTTGGACTCAGACTTTCTTTAATCAAAATTGGTTCACAAATCCATACTAATGTTACAAAAATGAATGTGTGTTTGTCTGTTTTCGACGTGAAACGGAGCGACAGATTGACGTGTTTTTTATGTGGAAATAGTTCATGGTCTGGAGAATGACAGAGGATACTTTTTATTAACACTGGTACCGCACGAGAGGTGACGCGGGTGGGCGCTAGTAAAAATATATTATCAACAAGAAATTGGCCTCGCTTCGCTTCCAAAGAAGAGTTGTCCAGCGGTTTCAGAGTTGCTATACTGACTTTAATCTATTAACCCACGGGAATAAAGCAGTTTTTTCGGATAAACAGTAGCCTATAACCATTGTCCTTACATAAGCTACAAACATGCTAAATTTCATCTAAATTTGTCCATTGGTTTCGAAGTTGCCCTACTAATTTTAACCAGTTATCCTGGGGAAACTAAGCCATTTCCTGGGATAAAACATATCCTATAACCATTGTTGGGTTTTAAACTACGATTATGCTAAGTTACATCTAAATCTGTCTAGCGGTTTTTGGGTAAAGCTGGAACAGACAGACAAACAGACAATAAATAAAAAAATGTTTTAGTTCTATATCGATGACAAAACCTCCCTACATCCAGATTTGCAAAATATACTTAATGTACAGAATTGCCCTGTTACAGTTTTATTATTAGTATAGATTTAAAGAATTCCATTTACAAACCTCAAGATTACCGAAGCGAAGGGTACTTGCGATATAAAATCTTAAATACTAAATTTCTTTTTCCGAATAAACTTACTGAATCCACAAATTCCACCCAGTTAAAGATCTGAGTGACGCTGGAAATTTATAAAAATGGCTTTTCTTACGAAACAAACAAAAACCGAATAAATTTGTGTTTTAGATATGTCTCGTGGGAAACAAGCATTATCTCGGCCGGGAATCAGAAAGGGTAATGTAAACGGCTAAGCACGAATCGGTTCTATTGGAGAGTTCCGTATATATCATATGTGGGCTTTGAGACAAAGATTTTTTCTGTTATCGTTCACGCCAAACGCTACTTCAAAAATATATGTCCTGACATTTGGGGGAGAAAAATATGGCGTCTGTTTTTCCGCAACAAATGCCATTAAAATACATTTTTTATGGAAGCGGTCATAGCCTAGTTGTTAAGAATTGGGCCTCCTAATCGACGGGCTTCTGACTTTTCGAAGTTATGTGCGTTTTAAGCATTTAAATATCACTCGCTATAACAGTGAAGGAAAACATCGTGAGTAAAGATGATGAAATACTATTAAAATAAAATTGTTTTTTACGTACTAACACCATACATACATTTACATTTTATACTAAAAGTTACGGAAGAATTGGGCAGGGAGTTGATATCGTTCTGATTCTGATATCACTGTGATGCAGTTAGGGTTGCCAATCGTACTATATTATATAGTATTGTATTGTATTTAGGGATTCCATACGATATAATGTTAATAAAATATATATTACGCTAATATATATAATCCTGTATTTCAGTACAACATATCAATGTTTATATTTTACAACTAATAATAAAAAAAATATTCTACAATTTTTAACGCGCCTTTCGTTCGACTGCGGTAATGTGCGAGTGAAACAAAAAAATAATTTGTTACAAATGTTAATTTTTAATTCTCTCCATATGGTCCATCCAATGGTCTTTGTAAAAAAAATACCTTGGCAAAAATAAGTTGGCAACCCTAGATGCAATAGATATTTTTCAGCGTTTACAAAGTCGAATATCTGAGCCAGGGTCAGCCCAGCAATCCAGGTTTCACATTTCGTTGTTTTATATCGGTCGTCAAGTCTAAATGTCCGTGCAACAGTAAGAACAAATAATATTTGTTGTTTACGGCAGGGGTAAGCAACCTGCAGCCCGCGGGCCACATGCGGCCCCTTGAGCAGTTTTAAATCAGATTTTTCATGCTTATAAGGTGAAACACTGTGTCAGAACATAAAATAATATAATATAAAAAGCATGCAAAAATTGAGCTAATGTATAAAAACTTTACATAGTTAGTAACTCTAAAACGTTAAGTAGATTCGATAAAGTATAAATAATGCTAAACTATTTGCGGTTCTCTAACAAAAATTAATATTAAAATTTGCCTTTTAATTCAAAAGGTTGTTCACCCCTGGTCTACGGTCAGAATTATGAAATTCATGACAAATTGTGGCAAGGGAATGAAAAACTGTGATATTCTTATGATTTGACCGGTGGGTCTCTCGAAAGCTAGAGTTCGAGTCCTGCGCTGCAATTTTCAAACATATATGAGTACAAGATACCATCCATCCAATATTAACAAAATGCACCGTCAACATTTAAATACCTAATAGCGCCATCTATCGAAATGGGGGGTAACACAGTTTCTGTAAATTGTTAAATTTACAGATTTAATGTATCACTTCAGGAAATCACGGAAAAAGAATGGAAAAGATGTGGAGAAAGAATAAGAGGAGAGAGTAATTTGCTAACCAATCTACTTATATACCTGCTTAAGACATGAAAAAAAGTTTTTTTTTATTTCAGTGCCCATTTAGTTCACACTTTAATATTCTGTAAATTTTATTTCAGTGCCCATTCTGTAAAATACCAGTGACAGACTGACGGGCGAAACAAATCGACAAGATTCCGTTGACAACCTTGGACACTGAACCCTAAAAGTACCCAACGTAAAAATCACTAGTGGCTTAGCTAAAAACCATTTTACATGTACATTTTATTATCTAATGTTGCCAATAAGGAGATAAGTACTAGTCTAGACGTTTCGTCTTGTCTAGAAAACTATGACATGCCAAAAGAAGTATGTAAAATGTAACAAGGTTTATTAAAAATATTTAGAAACACAAGCTTTAATAATAGAGCCCTAATACGAAATTTATCCAAACCGCTAACCGTTGAGGCGTTCCCTTGTCTGGAGCCAATCCTGAATGTAGTATCAGGTCATGCTTGTCATAAAAATGCATTGTCATCAGGACGGAAAGTTTATGCAAAATTTCAGCTCCGTACTGTAAGAGGAAGTGGGTCTAATTAACTTTGCGAGATTTGACCCAAACAAACAAATATACTAACATACTAATATACAAACATACACTGCAAGTTAAGCTTGTAAAAATAACGTACAGACATACATGAAATATATTTGAAAAAACCTTTTTTGGAGATCTTCGCGAAAGGATATAATTTTCTGTTTTTTGCGAGTTAATCCCAAAAACTGCTGAGTCGATTTCAGAGATGTTATACGTATTTTGTTATCATATTTAATGTTTATTTTATTCAAATTGAGCCACGAATAATAAAGACATGTCAATTTCCGGTGTATGTTGTTGCTGGATTTTGGCGGATGTTGTCATAAATTCGATTTATTGATATTTTTGTCACTTTTTAACTTTTTTTAATACTAGTTACGTAGACGTTGTTCTACCATATAAATGAATAAACAAATTCTCTTTCTTTCTTTTTTTAAACTTAAAGAATTCCGTTAGCTGGATAGATAATAGAGCTAGGCTTCAACCCATTGATGGCCCACTAACGAGCATGGGGCACTCCGCATACTGAGGAATCCTAGAGCATACTCCAAGCTGCTCCATGCGGATTGTTGGGGGAGACAATGGACCCAAGTATCGAAAGTTTGTTTGGCACTCGAAAGCCTCCGACGAATTCCAAGACTACGTGCCCTCAGAAGTACGGAAACGCTCATGAAATTTTTGCCACTGGTCACCCATCCTCCTACTGACCGCGCCCGGTATTGCTTAACTAAGCCGAGTAGTTACAAATTTTTTTTTATTACTCGAATATCACGTGGACACTTCACATGCACATTTTCTAATGACGTCACCATGTGTTTATCTATGATAATAGCAGCTTTGCAACGGTACTTCCTGTAACATTGTTGGACAAAAAGATAGCCGTTAAATATTCCGTCCATCGGAAACCATATATTCTTTAAGCGTAGTTGAAAAGAAACTACAAAATTTCATATACAGTAATATTAGAAGAATGTTTTATTTTGTAAGAAAAATTTTTAATATTACTGGATTTTAAGGAAGGAAAGAAAGAAATACAGAAGAAAATCGTATATTCGAAAGACTAATCTCAATATTATACTAATCTTTTATATACATATATGTAGTTATTGTACTGTTCAAGCGGTAATAGCCTAGTAGTTAAGAATTCGGCCTCCTAACCGAGGGGTTCGGTTTCGAATTCCAGGGCGCGCACTTCAGATTTTTCGAGAGTTATGTGCGTTTTAAGCATTTAAATGTCACTGGCTATAATGGTGAAGGAGAACATCGTGAGGAAACCTGCATGCCGGGGAGTTTGCAGAACTCAAAGGTGTGTGAAGTCTGCCGATCCGCACTTGGCCAACGTGGTGGAATACTTAACCTTCTTATTCAGAGAAGAGACCTGTGCCCATTGAGTGATGATTTATTTTAATGATTGATAGCAATGATTGACACCGATAATTGATACTGATGATTGATACTGATGATAGATACTGATGATTGATACTGATGATTGATACTGATGATTGATACTGATGATTGATACTGATGATTGATACTGATGATTGATACTGATAATTAATAGTTATGATTGATACTGATGGTTTGTTTAGCGGCAACTATAACACTATCATATTAGGCACAAAACTGAAGTACTTGTCGTTTACGGAGCAAAAGATAATTTAACAGACGGACGCACTGATTTATGTTTGTACAGACAGCAGAAGGTAATATTACCCAGACCCCAACACTAGTCACATACATCACGCATGTTTCCCAATAACCTTCACGCCTTCAGCGCAAGTTGGGAAATATTTATCTGGTTTGGTTTACAAAGTTTATTTGGTTTCAATCCATGAGGGCCACTGAGCACGGATCTCGCCTCTTTCTGAGGAAGCCTAGAGCATACTCCACGATGATCCAGTTGGTGAAGAAATTAGCAGCCACATGTCGAAGGTTTTTATGCTACCTGAAGACCTTCAACATGGACTAACGATTGCTGTCTAATGACAACCGACACCGACGGCTTTGCGTGCCCTACAAAGCACGGAAGTGTTCGTGATTTACTTTAGCGGAAACCCATTCTCCAACCGACCGTACCCGCTTTTTCTTACCTATTGCCCACAAACAAACCGCTGGCTTATGAACGCTTCAAGAGATAAATATTTGATCGGTACAATTAGAATTTAATTTATTTCAAGTATTGTGTCACTTGAGTACGGTACTCGTACTTACGATATACATATATTTAACACGACAAAACTTTTAACATTTCAGTTCTAGAGTTTAGCCGTGGTCACGATTAATTAATTGACCAAAGTGTAACAAATATGTATCCATCCAACCCAATAAGCGTTCGTATATATCGAGAAATAAAATATATATGTATGTATGTTTTTACTAAATACAGACACACGGTACATACTTAAATTTTTACAATTTTTGTCAGTCTCTGTCTGTTTGACCCGACTAATCTCTGGAACGACCGGACCTATTTTGATGGGACTTTCACTGGCAGATAGTTGATGTAATAGGGAAGAACTTGGACTACTTTTATTTTAGAATTATAAAATGTAAACTATCGTAAAATGTGCGAACTGAATATTAACTTTTTGATTTCATACTATACACCGGTGAAACATAACATTAATAATAGGATTTAAATATTATAGTATAAGAGAATTCCACTGGGAATACCTCTCTATCTAACCGGATGTCAATTGAGACAATATCCGCTTACACTCGCTCGCAGGAAGTGACGTGCACACTGAATTAGTGTCTAGATCGAGAGCACCTGCAAGATACACAGACAATCTGACCCGAAACTGAAGTCAACGAAACTTAAACTAAACTCGGACCATAAAATACAATAATAACTTTATATTACCTAGTTGTATTCTTATTTATTTTATTGAATTATTTACATATTTTACTTATAGTTATACATTATACAGTTATTACATAATTATTTACTTGTTGCAAACTCGATCTAGATTTTTTTCTC